>LGRX02033270.1:0-122513 GCA_001247695.2 Cymbomonas tetramitiformis
AAGTCCACAACCTGTCGTGTTACGTTACTGCACGCGTTAATTTTAAATAGTGTTTCACTATCGAACTGGTGCGGCAATAAGCAAGGGACGGTACGTATTTAGGGATACGACATTTCGATAGTTCGATATCCCGATATATCTTAAAAGTCGTTATTCATCGATAGTTGTTTTTAGCATTATCGAAAAATATCATATAAATCGATAACACGTCGGGTGCTTATCTATACCTGTCGATAGCAGTTCGGGGTACTTATTCGTATCAATCGCGATAGTGTTTTGGGATTTTATATATCGATTTATCGATATCGGTTTCCCCCGGTCATATCGATATCCGAAATTCGATTTCGCCATATATCGCGAACAAGGATGGTAATCGATTTATAGTGCGGGAAATCGTAGTATGTTTATATATTTTAGAAAAACACAAAACGATCAGTCGAGTAATCGTATAGAAAATTGTGGATATATAATTAATTATATATATATATATGTTGTGGCGAGTATGTCCCTCTGGCGAGTATGTCCCTGTGGTAACACCCTAGAAGATAACAGTCAAGGACAGACTAATTTGAAGTATTTGAATGCCAAATTTTGAATACGATGTTATAGACAAGGATCTAGTCAGGCTAAGGAAAGGCAGGTAATAAAATATTTGGTATTGTACGAAGCTACTGCTGTCGAAATCAAGCTAATGCATTCGTTAAGCAGGTGCATTCCCCTTCTTTCGATAATAGGCATGCTTTTGATAACAAGGCTGGCACATTCTCAAGGCATGCCACTTGTGCGTTGGCTTCTTGCAACTGGTACAAATAGGCGCATCCGGCCTGTCTTTTAAACGCTCTTTAAGCAGGTCCAATTTCTTCTGGTTGGCAGCATATGCATCATTGATAACAGGAGCCATTCTGCCCAGGGTGGATTCCATTTGCTGAAGGGTGTTGTCGCCAGCTCGGCGAAAAACAATACACTGGGAGCGGGAGACTGGTTTGGGCATAGGTGTTTTCCAGATAACGTCCTGCAAACGAAGGCACTTGCCTGCAAAGCCAATGCACAAGAATGGGCCCTTTTTTGTAAAGCCAAGGAGCTTCGAAGAGGTGGTAGTTGCGCGTGTAGCTGGAGGAATGCGTACAGTAACCAGGTCACCAATGCGCACATGGGTGTCACGCACAGTGGACTTTCCGTCGTAGGTGTCCTGGTACCTAGAATAGTGGGCCTGAGCCTCCTGCCGAATTGCGGTAGAGCACGTGACAAGGTCGTCAAGGGAAACCTTGTGGGGCACCTTCTTGTTAGTGTTCGAAGCAGCTCGTGTCGCAGACTCGGCAGGAACGTGCGTGCCAATCTGTGAGGTGGTTTTGCGGCCGTAACGGTACTCCCAGGGGCTCATGCCAAGAGTCCTGGTGTACTCTTTGTTGTAGACGGCGCAGGCCATGTCCATGCACTCAAAGTTCGTCAGGTGGGGAAAACGAGCTCCAATGGAGGCTGCTTTTTGGAGAACAGGGCGGTGAGCACGTTCGCACTGGCCGTTTTGGTGTGCTTGGCGGCTCTGAATGAACTCGACCTTCACATTAAACACATCTCGAATAATCTGCAAAAGCGTGGAAGAAGCAGATGGGGTTAGGAAGGAGGATAGACTGTAGGGAAGAATTGGTGGAGTTCATCAATTAGAGGCCAATAGAAGTCGTGTTCGGCGTGGGCCATGTCCAACTCGTTTTCGATGCAAGCAAGCCAGATCTCGGGATATGTCCACCCGCCAAGAATGCAGGAACCCTGGGCGTCGCGAATAGAATAAGAAGAATGACATGGATCCTGAAAGCATGGTGAATACACCTGAGTGAGAAAAGCACCTGAAGGAGTTCACCGATGAATGCAGGACCATTGTCGCAACGAACAGTTGTTGGAGGCTCATAGGCCATCCAGCTCTTCACCATGGCAGCAGCAACGACAAAGAGCTGCGGGATGACGGGGATATTTAGTGCAATATAAATGAAGCTGAGGAGAAAATTTCATTTAATGCAGGTGTTGCGTGGGCGGAAGTTGAGGATGGAATAGAGAATATAAAGGAACACACCTTCTCAGTGTCGATAGCATAGACTTCGTTAAATCCTCCAGGCTTATCGACAGTGTGAATGACGGCGTCCGTACCTTCACCAAGCGTTGTGACATCCCAAGCTTGGATGCGATCTTCGCTTTGCTTGGGACGAATCGCGGTGCATTCGCGAACAGGAGGAGGGTTTTTGGTGACAAGGCAGGTAGGGCAAGACTGTAGAATCGGGTCGACTACGGAATCGGGGACGTTGGCGATATTATGACCCCTGATGGTTTTGCGAACCGCATTACGACCGGCGCACGCTTGAATCGCGTGAACTGAAGTAGCACAGTGGTCTTGCAGGTGGGGAGGACACAAAAGAATCCACTGAGGACCAGTGGTGGCATGAAATTTGCGGGCGATCGGCTTGTCCTGGAAAATATTGAGGAGGACGGAAAGAGTTAGTGGTGTAAGCAAGTTTCATTACGAAATTCGGAACAACGAAATAAGGTTTCTGTAATCTGTATCCCTTTGAAATTGGAAGTTGAACGTACCTGCAGCAGGAACTTGTACAGGAGCTCCATGGAGGTCGCAGAATCGGCAAGAGAAACTTGCGCTGCATCCTCAGGTGGGAGCAAGATGCAGTAGTCGGAGCGTAACAGCTTCCGACCTCCGCACACCTTACGCGGGAAAAAACGCCCAGGAACGCGAGAGCCCGCTGAACGTGATGCGAGCGCAGGAGCGTGGGCGGTAGGAGACTGCTGAGGTTGCAGCTCAGCACGGAGGCTTTTGTAAATCACCTCGTCAAGGCAATGCCATCCCAGCCCTTCATATTGTTCCAGCATTCTGCGTGAATGCGGAGGGGTCAAAACTGGGAAAAAAAAGAATATGAAGCCGCCTGTTTACTTGCGAGGGCGTTTGCTGCGACGGACGGCAGGAGTCGGAGGAGAGGTGATGGACGGATTTGTTGCTGTTTGCGGGGTTTGAAGGACAGGCACGTCCCAAGAAGGAGGTCCCTGGGGAAGCAGATGTCTGTCTGGCGCAGAGGTTTCAGGGAGGGGGAAGTACTTTGTTTGAAGGCAGTCGGGACACACACAAATTTTATCCGAGAGGCGCAAAAAGAGTGTGGCAACGTCGCTCTGCCAAGGCAAGGGCTGAAGCTTCTGTTTACGAGACATAGAGGTTTCGAATATTATTTGGAATTGGGTGAACGGATACATCATGACTTGGGAAGCGGAACTGCTGAAGCTGACGGACTGCTCGTTTCGTTTTTTGCTCAATTGGGGGACTGCTGGTTTCTACTTTCTCCAGTTTCTCTAGTTTCAATAAGGGCACGCAGCTGTTTAAACTATCCACGTCAGCCGTGTCACAGATTTCAGATGAACAGTCGCGATGTCAATATCATAGCATGACGATGATGGTCGCGCTCGACTTTTGAATTGTGTTCGAAGTGTTCCATTCCAAACTCGAAAGTGCAGTCGTCAACATTTCACGAATACAGTACAGTCGAGTACTACTACTCTACTGAAATGAGAAAAATAACGGCCAAAATATTTAATGGGTTACAGCCTACAATATGGAACGGTGTAAGGAAAATAACTAGGGGAGGGACATACTCGCCACAACATATATATATAGATATATTGTCGTACTGTGAGATATACAAAGTATCATATTAGCAACTGCAAACAACCTAATGCATGGTCGCGAAGCGACCATGCATTTAATATTAATGGCCGCGAAGCGGCCGATGTCGCGACCGCGAAGCGGCCGATGTCGCGACCGCGAAGCGGTCGCGGCCGCGAGGCCAATTATTTATATTGACTTATCTCGAAGTCGAAGGCATCTAAGCCCTGGCTGAAGGATCGACGGGTCTGCAACACTCGTAATTTGTATGGCTGAAACAAATGTATTGGCGACAGTTGTCACATGCATGATGCAATATCCACTTGCTGCCCGCACAACGCACTTTCCATTCTGATCGATGTCATTGCCACAATTCTCATTCTGATTCTCGCCCTCACCATCACTACTTTTATTAATCTTCACCTTTGTAAACAAATAAAAATTATATTTTGTAATTTGGCTACCGGACATCACAATCCGGACGTAGCGTAGTGGTACTGCGTTAAGGCTACATCCAGGAGGTAAGGCGTTCGAGCCTCGCGGTGATGAGAGACCTGCAGCATGTCGCAAACGCGTGCATATGATGGTACGAACATTCTCGAAATCGAGCAAACTTAACACTCGCGACTGGTCATAAGCGTCATTAATATTCACTGGTGTCGGTAACTGCAACTCTCAACACAGCATAAGATCGTAGAGCTACAATTTTTTTTTTAAATTCTGATATCCTGAGATCGAACACTGAACTCTTACATGCAAGCCCAGATTTCCAACATCCCCCATCTGTAGCTGCTGCGTGCAGTAGCACAGACTCAAATATGGGCTTGTTCAGCATACTGGGTCGTATCACCATCTGCCATGAACTTGCCCAAACTGAAAGTGAACGTACCAATGCCTTCACCTTCTCCACCCTGTAACATCCTGGCTCTGACCAGCGGATTCTTGAACACCAAGACCCACATACACCTGCGGCCAATAGGTCCATGTTCCAGATGCCCAATCACATGCAAGCGTCCTGTCTGACTCAATCGTCTGAAGTACGCAGCCCTGCTCTCGGTCATGTCTGTCAAGTAATAAGATGGAACGTGGACACACGCCACCACACGACTGGCCATTACTGCCAACGGAAACGCGATATCCAGCGCTGCGAACCAAGGTGAAGTCACCACTGCGTCACAGACGCCATACTTCTCCTTCCATATACGATAGTTACCTGGCTGAAGTGCGTCATGCGCCTCAGACCAACCCAACTGAGAGTTCCAGTCATTGTTCATGAATCTCAACTGCGGCCATTGCTCCACCATCACCTCACTGATGACCCCAGTGCCTGCCCATGGGTCCCACACGCCATCGACGGACTTCCAGTCCACCTCTGTTGCCAAACGCCTCACCTCAGAGGGCACTGTGATAACCAGTTCAAGCCCCCACTGCAGCGCGCTAGCTTCTCTCACCTGAGCCTTAGTCATGTGTCTCAACTCCCCTCGTCTTTCAACTTCTTCTTCAGCCAACGCAGGCACAAGAGGTGCATCCCTCAGATGCCTTGCCATGGCCTTCTGTTCCCGATATTTCTTGCTCAGCACCGTGCGATGCCCCTCATTCCAGTGCCCTGGCATGAAGATCTGCACAGCCTCAGAGAGCTTGTCCTGCCTTCCCCAATCAATCTGATCTGGCATGCCCAAGAACATGTCCTCCTCTTTCAACAGCATCTCCCTTGATGAGATGGCATGTCAAGGCTGAAACTTGTCTCCCTTCACCACCCGACGGGGACCCACGTCTGCTGGCAACAGGCGCATCTCCTCAGACAGCTTCTCATTCAATTGCTGCTCCTTCATGCCCAGTCTGTCCTCTAGGGCACCAGAACTCTCGTCTTTCTGGGTCTGCACCTCAGCGTTGGCGGCTTGCATCCCCGTGCCTGAGCACCTGGGACATAGCCACTCGCCTTCTGGTACTCCATCCAGTGCTGGGGTCAGACACCACAAGTGGTACCCCCTGTTGCATGCGTCGCACAACAACATCTCTGCTTCCCCATCAGTCTTCCTGCACACTTCACATGCTAGGTGCTTGCTGGGAACGGCTGCACTGCAGTCATACTGGTCCTTCACCTGTAGGTGACATGGCGCGATGCTCTGCACGGTGCTCTTCTCTCTTAACTTGGTGGCGTCCTCAAGCACCACCACACCATCTCGCTGTATCTTGACCAGCTTCAGAATGGCAGATTTGGTCGCGACTTCCATGCCGCTGCGAGGCTTCTGCCTGATGTAGACGAAATCGCCCACCTTAAACTGGTGTGGACTAGGCTCATAGCCCCCACCTCTTCTCCCTTCATAATGTAGTGTATCACGATGCTGTGCGACCTCCAGGCTGCAACCAGCGTGTACCATCAGTCGCCTCACCACCTGTGCTCTCCGGTGGAGGTCCTTGAATCTGGCATCCTTCTCATCTTCGACCTCAGCACCAAAATCTATGCTGGGTGCCTGTTTCAAATCAGGCGGCACTACTGCCTCTTGGGCAAACAACATGGTGAACGGCGCCACCCCCGTGGACTCCTGGCGTGCTGCATTATAGCTCAGCACTAGTGGCCAGAGCTGCTCATCCCACTCATAATCGAGACCCTGCTCCAAGGCAAGCTTCTTAAAGCAGAACTTCATAGTGCGTACCACTCGCTCGGTCAGCCCATTGCCTTCTGGTGAGTCTGGCGAGGTGACTCGCCGGTCAATCAGGCAATCTCTGCACAACTGCTTGAACTCGCCTTCAAACTCCTTACCTCCATCCACCAAGCATTCTGCTGGCGCACCAAACACAGCCAGGACATGACTGCGAAATGCCGCTGCGATGGTGCTCGCCTCCTTGTCGGGAATGGGCACGCAGACTATGAACCTGGTGTAGTGCTCGGTCATGATGAGCACTCGGTTGTTGCCAGACTTGGTCTCTCTCCTCGAAGGCCATGCCAAATCCAGCGACCAGCGATACATGAACGACACGATCTCAAGGGGGGATAAACATGCCTCCTCTCTCGCATAATGAGTCTTCACACGCTGACAGGTCTCACACTGAGTGACCACAGCCTCCACGTCTTTCTTCAAATCGGCCCACCAATGGCGCTGCCACAAAAGATGCTGCGTCCGTCTTATGCCCCAATGTCCAGTTCTGGAGTGGTATTCCTTAACCAACGCGAGACGGTCAGCAGGCTTAGGTATTCTCACCTCCTTGCCCGACATAGCGACCATGTAGATCTCGTCCGTAGCCTCATCCCATCGATGTCGTGCTGCTCGCCTCCTTACTCGACGAACTTCCTCTTCTGGCAACCTCACTCTACCATTGGACTTCAACCATCTGAGGCACCATGCATCATCGTGTACATCTCGATGCTTGTCACGGTCTACCTGCTGCTCAGCCACGCTGGCCATCAGGTCCTCGAATCTGGTGGTGCACGCCAACCTGGGGAGTCTCATCTCTGAATCTTTGGCAGGCGGACTCCAGGCAGGCACATCCACGCGCGCTGCTGGGGTTGCGCCCTCCTTCACGAAGTGGTTCTCATGCCTCTGACGATACTGCGCCATGGTGTAGAGCTGCCACTCTTCTTCTTCTTCTTCTTCTTGGTTCCAGCCTTCTGTCGCTGGGCTCCAATTCCTTCTGCACCTTTCTGCCCTTGCGAGCACATTACCCGCAGCTTCTCCTCCCAGTCACGATGGTTCATAGTCTTCGCCACCTGCTGGGTATATGCATTCGAATTCTCAACCCATTCCGCCAGCAAAGCTTGCCTCTGCTGAAGGTCCGACCTCTCGTGGTCTGCCCAGTTGTTGTCTACAGCGATGGGCTGTCCTGGGGAATTCTCTGCCTCTGGGGATTCCTCGCTGTGAGGGAGCCCCTTCCTGCTCGCTTCTGCGACCGCCATCAGCAGCTCCATTGCCCTGCGATCCATGGCCAGGCCCAGAATGCTTGCCAATTCTACGTCGTTCAGGCCATCGGCCATGCGTAGCTCACTTGCGCTGTAGCCCATGGCTCGCGCCTTCTCGTCGAGGTTCACTTCTCGAGATTCTTCCTCGGCGTCTTCATCGTCCTGGTTGCGCACCACGGTGCCCATTCTCGCTCTCCTGAACGCTCTTGACCCTTGCGTCGCCATGATGGTGGGAAGTGCCCTCAATGGTTCTCCCACCACATTCACCACGTAGTGAGGCGCGCGGTCTGTCCTTATCACTGGCCTGGGATGCCAGCCCTTGCATATGATTGACGATACGATTCGTCCTTCTGGTCTCACCACCTTGCTCATGACGGAGCGAAACTGGTGGCTCTGGAACAAGTTGCTCCAATACGCTCGCAATCGGTGTGCGTAAGCGCCTGCTTGTGCTGCATCAAAGGACACTGGTCGGCCAATGACGCTGGCAATGTACGGGAACACCTCGTCCCTGATCTTGGTTCCAGGTCTGTGTGACAACGGAGAAACGTTTTCCAGGATATAGCCTGGAGGCCTCTGCTGCTGCAGCTGCTGGAGTGTGGACAGAAGCCTGAGAGACCACTTCATAAAATAATTTGCTGTGCCTGCCATCCAGGCCTGTGAGTGTTCCAGCAGGGGAGAGATCCTGGCATGGGAACCCACATACCATGACCCACTGGCGTCCTTGAAGAGCTCCTGCTCGTATAAAGTCGGCACTGGTGGTGTCGCGCAGATCTTGGGGTAAAGCCCCAAACTCTATTGCACGGGGCGAAATGAGGTCAGAATATCGTCTTAGCAATGCCGTGCACCTGGCCCTGGCAACTGTTCGACTGCTCGGGGATATGTCCTGATACAGGTAGCGATCCACCTTCATCCCACTGCGGAGCAACATCTCTAGCCCAGCACAGAGGCCTCCACATGGCTCGTAGCACACCACGCCTTCCTCCCGAGCTTGCGAGAAGAACCGCCTGCCCAGCACCCTGGTGTCCACCTTCTCAGGCTTCAAGATGCGCTCACCTTCAAAGTACTCATTGCTGTACACAGCAGGGCTTCCCTCGCCGTGCGTGCCTCGCGTAGACCTGACCAGGCTCAACGCCTTCCAAGCGGCTCTATCTGGCTAGCCTTCCAGAGTCGGTCACCAACTCAGGTAAGTCAGTGTCGAACATGTCCCCATGATTGCATTCTAATTCCTCGCGGTAGTGCAAGTCGAACAAACGATGCACTGGTCCCGTGCCCAGCTGCTCCATGGCAGCCATCCTGCAGTAGTTGGCAACCTGCACCTCTGGCGTGGCCTCTTCCCCTGGGAAAGCATCCCCAGCCAACATAAAGCACAAGTGGTCACAGAAGTCCTTCGTGTGAACTTCCCCCACGCCTGCGTGTAACGCAGTCACCTTCTCCCTCTCATGCCTCGCTCCAGTCTCATCTGTCGTGGACGGCAGTGGGTAGCGAGACGGCACGTCAGCGTTGCTGTTCTTGGCACCTGGACGATACTTCACAGTGAAGTCGAACTCCTGCAAACTGATTGCCCAGCGTAGGTGTTGCCCTTGGAGATCGGCCTTCTCCATCAGGGTGGTGAGCGGTGAGTGGTCGGTCACCAAAGTGAAGTGAACTCCATGCAAGTACTGCCTCAGTGTGCGCACTGCCCATACCACTGCGAGCATCTCCCCCTTGAAGCTGGCGTACTGTCTCTCCGTTTTACTCAGGGATCGGCTGATTGCCATACAAATGTACTCCTTCCCATCATCGTCCTTCTGGCCCAGCACTGCGCCAATGCCATAGGTGCTCCAATCGGTGTACAATATGAGGGGTCTGTCATAATCGATAGGCCTCAGGCACCTCCCAGAACAGAGAGCATCCTTCAGTTCTTGAAGTGCTCGGTCTTGCTCCTTCCCCCAGGCTGCCTTGATGTCAGTGACCTCCTTTTTGAGCAGGTCATTGAGAGGGCGGGCCATCTCAGAGTAGTTTGGCCCCCCTGGCTCACCCACCAAGCCCTTGTAGTAGTTCATCATGCCCAAGATCGAGCGGAGCCCAGTCTTGTCCTGGGGGCTTGGAAGCTCCTGGATGGCCTTGCATTTAGCTTCTTGCGCGCCAATGGAGTTGTGACCAATGCGATAGCCCAGAAAGTCCACCGTGGCTGCACCAAAGGTACTCTTGCCTGCATGCAAACGGATGCCAGCGTCCCCCAAGGTGCGAAGTACGTCCTCAACGTCCTTCAAATGCTGCTCAGGCGTGGAATCCGTGTAGACCACTACGTCGTCGACGTATGCCACCGTGCAATGCTGCAAGTGACGTAACTCGTAGTCCATGATTCTTACGAACGCAGAAGTAGCTCCAGCTGCACCAAAAGGCATCGAGGTGTACTGGTACAGCTGATTCTTCCACCAAAACGCCGTCTTGCTCCTGTCCTCTTCCGTGGCCATGGGAATCTGGTGGAAGGCTTTGGTGGCATCCAGCGTGGTCTTGAACTTAGCCTTCGCCACCTTCTGGTAGAGCTCCTCTGGTCGGTGCGGCAGCGTATTGTCTTTGAGGGAGTGCCGGTTGACACCCCTGAGGTCCACGCAGAACCTCGTCTGGGTCCACAGGCCAGTCTCGTGATCTTTCTTGCCAGCTACGACCACGTTGCTCGCATGCCTGCAATGCTTGGCTGCTGGCTCTATGAAGCCATACTCCAAAAGTTCCTTGCAATGAATATCGATGATTTCCTGCTCGCCCGGACTGTACTTCCTGGGTCTCTGGTAGGCGGCCTTGGATTCGTCTACGAAAGGAATGGAGAACGTGTTGTGCTCCGCCTTGCCCTTGTAGCCTGTCAGATCGTGAGGACTGTTGGCAAAGGTGGTCTTGCACCTGCGAAGAACATTCCGCATTTCCTCCCAGTGCTCCTCCTTGAAGTCAGGATGTCCTCCAAACGTGGCATTGAGCTCAGTGTCGAGCCACGCTGCCTCGTCCTTGGTCACTGTCGTGTCACCTAGAGGTTGAAGCTCGTCCAGCACGGTGTACGGCAAGACCTCATCCTGCTCCGCGACGTTGGCCACCCAGCCCGGCTCCCATTGCCTTGAGGATTGCTGAGCCTCCCAAGAAGTGCAGGGGGACGAACCCCAGGCGCTGCGTGTGGGTGACGTGACATCATACGTAGGCACATACTCGGCCATCTTGCCAGCGACCCACAAGATTCCGCACAAAAGCAGAAAAAATCGCAAAATTCGATTGAAATGCACTGCGGCTACCGGCGAGTTCGAAGCGAAGAAGCACGCCATTACTCTCCACCCCCCGTGCGCCAAGCGAGTACTCCCACCAGCAGCGGTGAAGACCACGACTGCAAGGACAAGCGCCACGTAGGCGGCTTGCGCGATGCGGTGAAGGCGGAGATTGCGTCGAAGCTGTGTCCAGCGCGCCGCGAAGCGAGGCTTGTCCAACCTGGCCGGCAGAGCGGGCAGGCGCACGCGGCCCAACAAGAAGACTTGGGACAAGCGCAGGGTCGGAACAGTCCCTCCACGGCCATGTCGAATGTGACCGGCGTCCAGCGGGCAGCGCACGTGACAGGAGGCGTGGCACGCCACGTCCTCAGCGTAAATGTGGGCACAAACCCAAAGCCAGGCGAGGACCACGAGGAGGAGGGCGGCCGCACACCGTGACCAGCACGCCAAGGTCCAAACGACCACCCCCCGAAGGGGCACCACCATCCAATCCCCTGCACGCACACGGTGCACGCCAGCATAGATGCCTGCGGCGCGCACGATAAGCAGCCCAACGTACCAAACGTAGGCGAGAGCCCATAAGACCCAGATGTCGTAAGATGCACGAAGGGGATAACGTCGAGCAGCCGACCACCATACGGGCAGTCGGCCCAAAAACGAGGCCACGAAGCGCCTCCACCAAACTTGAAAAGGGCACCACGACAAGTGCCAAGCTATTGCCTCCCACATCGCCCACACGGCGACCACGGGAATGGGACCGCGTCCCAGCCACCACCAAACCACTGCACCGCCCGCAAACGAAATACACGCCCGCAGGACACCTGGCCTCAAGTGGACCGCCTGTGCAGGCAGCCCACGGCCACAGCGTTGGTCGCTCACCAGGGCCACCCGCCCGCTGTGCCCGGGGAGCCCTGATGAAAATGCGTCTGTCTCTGCGCCTCACGTTGTTCGTCCGTATGGCGCTCGAACGCCTGCGTCACTTCGCTGCATATCGAAGCAGCTGGAGAAGGAGGACACCGCGAGGTAAGACCGACCGGCATCCTAGACGCCCTTGGTGCATGGACGACATGGGTAGCAGTCCCATGGCGATCGACAGAAGGGGCAGACGAGCGCGCAGCACCGCCCGCGCCCGGCTGATGCTCATACGTTCGGCTGGAAGGCTGGCCCTGACGACGTGCAGGGGGGTCGCGAACCTCGTGCACATTCCTTCGCCAGACCGTATCCATGTGCTCGGGTCTCTCAGCCACGAGAGCCTGATGGGCGAGCGGCGGCGGCGGCGGCGGCGGCGGGAGACGAAGCGCCTCCAAGGCCCCCAGGGCGGGGAGCAACCACGGCGCGGCCGTTTCCCTGGTCCCCCACTGCAAGCCTGTGAACTTCCGGTCGTCCTGCTCGAAATACTCATTCGTGAACTCAGCGTGCCAAGTAAGACACCGCGCGTCCTCCAGGAAGATGTAGTACATGGGTGTGGCATTTGGGTGCGCCATGCAGCGCAGCACGTGTGCCGCCCCAATCTCCACGTAGCTACACAGCGAGTACGCGATGTTCCTCGCATGACCCCCCGGCAACCTGTGCCCTGAGTCACGGTGCGACATATCAGCCCAGGCTGAAATCATGGCCTCCAGGAGGTTGGAAGACGTAGTCTGTCCCCCAAGAGGGAGACGCCAGCCATTGTTCCCGCACGCGATGGTCTTGTTATGCTTCTTCTCAACTTTGCTGGTGATGCCCGGATGTCTCCGCAGCCTGAGACCCCGCTCCTTGTTGCACACGCCAAGCTGGTACATGACGCGCTGGCCTCTGCACCGGTCATAAAACGTTATGCCAAACCGTATCATAAAGACAGTGAGGTTGCGGCGGTCCTTCAAGGCGCTAACCTCCGCCACGGACAGAAATCTGCACACTGAACTGGCGGATGTGGTGGCCATTCGTGCGGCATCCCAATCTGACCCTGCTGGAGATGGAGGCGCCCTCACAGGGGACCGAGGCAGGCGACCTGCCCGCGGTGGACTCGGAGGCGTAGGAGGCGGGCCCCCCGAAGAAGGTGATCGGGAATCACGCGCGACACGGAACGAGTTTGCCCACGAGCCAGCGTTGGTCAAGGCGGGCGATGCAGGGGGCGACCTCCCGAGAGGAGGGCTGTTGTCAGGATCTGACGGACAAGTCGCGGTGGCGCAAACGAATCGAGGCGACACCAAGTCCTCGGGCCCATGGCTGCCGGATGAAGGCGACGGTGTACGGCAGTGCGCGATGTGCGCCAAGTGCGGTGGCGAGTGGTCACTGGACCTGGCTCGAGACGGCCCCGCGACAGCTTGAGATGGTCGTGCAATGTGCGACGAGCGAGGTGGCGAGTGGCTGCTGGACCTGGCTCGAGATGGCCCTGCGACAGCCCGGGATGGTCCTGCGCCTGCGGCAGGAGCAGGTGGCTGCGCAGGGGCTCGCTTCGTGAGCCTCATGTTGACCATGTTGTTGGGCGGTGGCGGCCTACGCTCCGCATCTGCCTCGAGAGCATCACGGCCCTGCTGCCTGGTGTTGGCCGCCTTGAGCATTTTCCTCATTTCCCCCAGGCGCACGTACTCCTGAGCAGCGGCATTCTCGGAGAACACCCTGCCAGTTCCCCCAAGACCATCCCCCACCGGGTAGTACTTGGTGCTCGAACCCAGGGAGACGAGCTCCAGAGGTGGCGCGTCGATGCCATGTCGATTGTACTGTCGGAGGATGCCAACCGAGAGGGACTCCATGTCCACCGGGCAAAGGTACCTGAGCAGCTGGTACGTCCAGACACCAGTGCTCTCGTACCAATGAGGGAGCTGAAGCTCGTTCAGCAACTCCTCACTGTTGTACACGAGTGCATGATCCAGCGTGCAGCGCATCAGCTCGAGGTACTGCGTGGCTGCGCTCGGTTGTACACAGAGGACACGCTCCTTCAGATCCCACATGAGGGTGCCAGCGACCTCACCACTGGGGTAGTTGAACAACTCCTGGAGTGTGTGCTGCAGTCGCTGGATTGGGTTGAGGCTGTCGAGCGCTCTGCCTTGCTCCCTGGGCTTGACGACGTCCTGCTTGTTGGCAGGGGATGGCACGTGTGTCATATAGCTCCCCTTGAGCACCCAGCGGTCCTTCTCCTCATCGTGATCCAGCTTCTGGTCCACATACAGCCAGTTAGGGGGCATCAGCTGGTCCACCGTCACCCACTTCTGCTCGAGACAACGGACGAACTCCACGCAGACATGTTCCTGGGAAGGTTTGGCTGGCATGTCCTCGGGAAGGTCTTGAAGGATGCGGCAAAGACGCGCAACATGGTGCCGGTCCAGGTACAGTCTCTGATCCGCCCAGTTGTGGTCAAGACGAACGTCCAGAGACGGACGACCCCCAGCCACCTGGCCATCAGTGACCCACCTCACGCGTCCACCCACCCAGGGGTTCGGTTCTGCGTAAAGTTGTGCAAGCATGCGTTCCGACACTACCCGTGCGGCGGGCGCCAGTAACGCCAGGTGGCTCCTTCGACCTCCTTCAAGAGAACATGTGTGACTGCGACACCTCTCCTCGATCTCCGCGCGTGTGGCGACTCGGGGTCTAGGGAGCGCAGCAGGTGGCCCTGACGAAGGCGCTGGTGACCCCACCGGTGAATCATAGCCGTCATGGATGTGCTCAGACTGAATCCCAGAGGCAGCAAACCTCTCCTCCCTCGTGCTCAGGGGTGGGTGCCCTAGCCATTCGCACTCCGTCCCCTGCCCAAAGATCTCCGACTGCAAACACACCACTGGGTCCACCCTCCTGGGCTGGTGAGGACGCCTGGGTGTTGTCATGTCGACCAACGGAAGAACCACTTGGGCATCCATGCCCAAAATCGTCGGCGCATGCGACACGGCCACGCAACTTCCAAGCTTGATGTCGATCATCAGGGAATTCTTCAGCGGCCCGGTGCCTATCAGCAGGTCCCAAGAGTTCTCGGGCTCGAAGGTCACGAAGGCGTATAGCCGGTGAAGCGTCATGTGCGGCGTGCCCGCAGCCAGTATGACGTCCACGTAGCAGTAATGAGTGAACTTCGTGGGGCTGTTGTCACACCTGGTGACCTTGGCGCCGGTGCTGGCCTCATAAACCGTGAGGCCCAGCCGCCTTACGACAGCGATGGAGATGATGTTGCAGTTGGCGCCGGTGTCCATGAGGATCGCCCGGTATAGCATAAGCTCACCACCAGATGACACCAACGCCAACCCCTCATACAGGGTGGCATTCCGCAACTTGCAGATGGGCTGCACCTGAGTCATCAATAACACCTGCTCGTCGGTCAGGTGCTGCTTCATCTTTGCCCTCAGTGCGTCGTAGGCGAAGGTCTTGATGGTGCCAGCTCGTACATGTCCATGGTCGCTGAAGTCAACCACCCCCAGGTCGTCCACGCAGGCAGCGGCTGCACATCGAGCGGCGGCGCTGTCGACCACACCGTTGGGCATCTCGTCCAATGGCACCTCCTTGATCGCGCGGTGTTCTGCACCATCTGCCTCTCCTCTTACCCCTTGCGTCACTGTGGCGTGCGTGTCCTCCAGCTCATGCTCGTTGACCTCGGTGGGTTGCTCGGTTGCATCATTCGGACCCTTGCCCATGAGCTCCTCCAGCGCCAAAAGGTTCTCGATGTCCTTCGGGAGGTCGATGGCGTGCTGGGATATCAGGATGGCCGCAATCTGCGAGCAAGCGCGCACGGAGCTGCGAAGATTGGATGCCTACAGGTGGAATTTCCTGCTGAGTACGTTGGGAGGAACGGCTCTGGGCACCTGAGCGGCCCTGTCGAACTCCTCCGGCGTCTTGACCTGGAAGCTCTGCATCTTCTGAGTGCTGCCCAAGGCGACAGCGGCGCTGGCCTGGAGGCTCGGTGCGTGACCGATGCCAACACCATGACTATCTTCCAGCCCATCCCCAGCAGGGCAGTCCTGCTCATCCTCCTCGTATTCAGCCTGTTGGTTGAAGTGGGAGTCGTACTCAGTCTCCGCATCACTGACCTCTGACCGGGCCTGTGCATCGGCGCCCTTATCACCCTTTGGAGGTGCCCCTGTCTGGAGACCTGTCAATTCTGCAGCGAGTTTCTCTTTAACCTCGGCACTGGCCGCCACCTGCTGCTGCTGCTGCTGCTGCGGCTGCTTCTGCTTGGCTTCAGGGAGCTTGAGCCACTCCTTGGTGGTGATCCCCATCTTGTGGTTCTCGAAGCGGTGCGCGATGTTGTAAGCACGCATCTGGGCATTCTTGACCTCATCCGGCCACTTGGAGTTCTGCCTGTCCTTGTGGAAGTTTGGCGGCACCCGGGCCTCACGACACCCCGTGTAGCAGCGCTCTGGAGAGTGGGGCAGGCGCGTGAAGCACCAATCACACTGGAACTTCTTTGAAGCATCAGGTGGTGGCACCTTGCTGTAAGTAGGCTTCTGACGCTCAGCATTGTTCGCTTCCCTCGCAGGCTTCTTGGCGTCGTCGCCACCATGCTGTGCTTGCTCCTTCTTCTTGGGGTCCCTGCGTCTGTCCCCAGTCTTGGAGGCAGAACCCGAGCGCCTCATGGCTGACACTAGTGCAGCCAGGTCAAGCCCCAGCTGCCTGGCCTCGTAGCAGGAGTACACGCAGTTGAGCCTACGAACCAGCTCCTGCTGCAGTGTGAGAGCCCAAGCCTCCGCATCGTTCTTCAGCTTGTCCTGCACCTCCACGATTACCTCCAGGTCCTCCCATGTGACCTTGTTGGGGGCAGGATGGCTGACACGTAGCTGCTCGGACACGCGATCTCGGTATTCTTTGATGCGCAGGCCCTTGATGCACTCCTCGATGTCCTGCCTGACGACGGGGTCCTCCACCCTCTTGCCGGTGTTGAGCGCTGCCTCCCTGCGACGACAGCTCTTCACGTAAGCGAGGCCGTCCTGCTCGTTGGTCTGCGGCTTGGCTATCAAGAGATCCTCCTTCTCTTTGGTGCCCTTCATCAGGAATTTAGCTTCGAGCTCTGCAATGAAAGCCCTCAAGGCCCAAAAGTAGTGAGAATCTTCAGTGCCATCTGGCCCCGCGAGACCCTTAGTGGAGGTTCCCTCGCCTGCCCACTCATCAGACTCCTCGCCATCAACATCACCTTCCTCGAACACCTTACAAACTGCCCAGGTTGATCCTGGCGCCAGCTCATGAAAAGGAGGCTGCGCGCAGCGCACTGATCCCTGATAGGCGTCTCTCATGGTGAGATCCTTCAGGACATGACAAGCGTGTGAGGCCATGACGCCATCCTTCAGGTAGGCAGCGCACCACCAGTCATAGGCGACTGAGGTGGAATGATCGTCCCCTGCTAGAAACGAGGGTAGGCTATCCCACAACGATCTGAGGTCTGGCTTGGAGTCAGCGAAAGCCTTCTTCTGCTGCTGACTGAGCGCGTGGAAAGATGCTGACTTCATGTGCCTACGCTTCTTGGCCTCAAAAGCCCGCTGTACTTTCGCTACCATGTCAACGAAACGCCTGATGAAGAGCGCTCTATCCTCATTCTTGCCACCAGTGTACTGGAGTTTGACATCTTCCTTGTCAAGTGCATGGCTATCCCTGTCATAGTAATCCATCTCGTCTACGTCGTCAAGCGCAAAGAGAAACTGATTTGCAGGCGCTGAGGCTGCTACTGCTGCTGCAAGTGCTGTCGCTGCGAGCGCTGTTGCTGCTGGTGATGCCGGTGCGGAGGGAGTGGTTTCTGAGCCCGACCCCTCTGCGCTCATATATCCCGTGTCAAGGTCCTGACTGACCCGCTCTCGCGCCAGTCGTCGTGCCTCACGTTCTCTGGACTGGGCAGAGGCAGCGCTTGGCTCTGCCTCACCCTCCGTGGTAAAGTACTGTGTTAATGCTCAGCTAATGGGACCAAGGAAGAGTCCCCTCTCTCAGCGCAAAGCTCGTTCACCAGTAGACTGGAGGCTTGATTCAGACTGGCTTAGGCCAGTGCACTGAGTGCCCCTGGATTCACCTCGCTGAACAAGCGGAAGAACGAAACGCGTGCGGCCAGCGAACGCCTAAAGGTCCAGCACTGTGCTTCAGCGCTCTGAATCCGCAGCAGATGCAGAATATTCGTGCGAGGAGGACTTAAAGCTGGGCCAGTGTGCTGAGCACTTCTGGATTAGCTGGGCCAGAGTTCATCAGGAGCACAGTGAAAATGAGGGCAACTCCACGGCACCAAGAATAGCACTGATACGCAGCGGTGTGAGCTAGGCCAGTGTGCTGAGCACCCCTGGATTCACAACACCACTGCTAATCAAGGGCACCATAGCTGGCATGGAAGCTCACTCCCCAGTCCAGTAAGCAAGTACAAGGTCGCTGGCAGAGTTGGGAGCTAAGCCAGTGTGCTGAGCACCCCTGGATTCGCAGCACCACTGCTAATTCAGAAGGTGACCGGTGATATGAGGGCCTCACCGGCTGACCAATACCGTAGAAAAGATAGAAGAATTCTCCCACACATTATGATAAAGCACTAGAAGGTCACTCCAGTAGTAAGCAGCACTCCAACGGCTGGTCAAGTAATTAACTCTGAATCCACCAGATAACTGTATCACACCAGTGAATATCGCTTAAAAAGACCACTCAGTTGTCGCCTTCAGGGCTGATGTTGCTGTCAGTCCTCTGGCAAGCTTTTCCCTACTTCAGGCTTAGGCCAGTACACCAGGGGTGTCCCTGGATTAACCGTCAGACAAGGTGGAGCTGCCCAAGAAACCGTAAGTTGCAGTTCCAGACATAGAGCAGTGACTCACTGCTGATCCGCTTCTTTGCTGGTAAGTAAAAGCAGATGCCGCCGCTAATTAGCTCCTAGGCCAAGCACACCTGCCTTTCAGCTAGGCCAGTACACCAGGGGTGTCCCTGGATTCACTTCAGACAAGGTGGCCAGCTGGAGAACCCACTGGAAGGTAGCTCATCAAGGTGCACATTAACTGCTGATCCACTCTTAGCCGGTAAGTCCAGGCAGATGCCGCTGCTGATTAGCTTCCAGGTGACACACACTTGCTTTTCAGTTAAGCCAGTGCACCAGGGGTGCCCCTGGATTCACTTCAAACAAGGTGGCCAGCTGAAGGAACCACTGAGAGGTGCTCATCCAGGTGTACATTCACTGCTGATTGACTCTGTCGCCGCCGCCGCCCAAGCTCATGCCGTGCTGATTAGCTCAAAACTGAAGAACACCTGTCAGCAGTTAGGCCAGTGCACCAGGGGTGCCCCTGGATTCACTGCAGAACAAGGTGCTGAGCATATCACCGGGTAGAAGGAGGCCGCTCATGACTAGTGAATTCAAAGCTGATCCGTTGCCGCCGTAGCTGGTAGCTCTTTCAGTGCAAGTACCACCAAGTTCAGGGAAGAAGAAGGGTCCGCCAGTGCACCGTGGGTGCCCCTGGAGTCGCCTGACTTCCGAATCCGCTCTTGCAAACTGCTGCTGACTTCTCGCCAAAGGGCCTTTACTTCTGGATTAACACTGAAATAAAAAGCCGCTCCGCGCAGGACATTATTGTTTTGAAAAAGTATGAAAACAGCAGTAAAATATATCCGTCAAAATTGATATTATAACCACAAAATACGAATTATTGTGTACAAAAGCTGTGAGCAGAACTGTCTTAGCACTCTAGCACTGGCACGCGAACAGCCACCTAGTACTTGCGAAGCAAAACAATAATGAGTCCACTAGCCTGACCTCCGGTCAGAGTCTACTTATATCTCAATGCTCTGTCACATTTCCCAAAACTGTAACGGGTTCTAGCCCTTAAATCTTCATCTGGCCAATGGAAAGTCATTATTCCATGCCAGCTCTAACAATGTTACCGTTTACCGCATTCTGACTGACACGTCAGCGGCAAAGGAGTCACTGCCATCTTCATCTTATCATTCCCTGGTCATTCGATAGTGACCATATCTTCTCTGACAAGTCTGCATCTCACAGATGGTCATCTTCGCAAAGCCTGTCATGCTGTCACCACTGTCATGCGTGTCACCAGCTGAACAAACCCGGCGCGGTACCATGAGAAGCCGGCGTTTGTTACAAGCATTTTACCAAAGAGCATGCGTACTCGTACTGGGTGCAGTGCCTCCTGACCTCAAAAATAAAGTAAATGCATGTAACAAGATATTAGCAATAGCGGTTTTCTTATTTAAACATTATCATATTATCATAATACAATTTTCGTGAAATGATGAGACAATGATGGTAAAAGAATCGGTTAGTATATCAAGTATACATTATAAAGCACTATTTCGTTTGTATGATAGCAACTGCGGCTCAAATCCGTGTTGCGTCAACAATCGGACAGTTTTCGTCAAGGGCGGGGGCCTGAACTTGCCTCAGCGAAGGAATTCGCCTTATAGGTGGATGCGGTATACTTCCGATGACTCCACTCGGTCGCTAAAGGTTGATTTTGGATTAACATTTTGACATTTGGAGATTAAGTTTTCTTTGGATTATATTTATATTGATTTTCTAAGTGACACCATCGAATGACACGATCACATTCCGCCATCATCCGCCATGATCGAGGCAGACGTATGTTCAAATCGAAGAATCTTCTCACGTCTCGCCCGGGCGGAAGCGAGTAAATCACCTAGCGCCGTCCGTTTTTCGATCCGGCGGACGCAGTGTGCTTTCGGAAGCGCCCTTAAGTATGTGAAAAGCGCTTAAGTATTCACTGCACGTATACCCCACACTTATAAAGTTAATCTAAATCTAACCCAAATAAAACTTAATATCAAAATGTCAAAAAGTTGATCCGAGATAAACCCCGACCCAGGGCGGGGGCCTGAACTTACCCCAGCGAAGGAATCTGCCTTAGGTGGATGAGGTATACTTCCGATGACTCCACTCGGTCCACTGCCACTGTTCGCAATGTGCAATGACGGTATACGGGTATAGATGGAATGGACAGATGATCTTCGGCTAGCGCAAATGCGTAATGAAACGATGGGGGCGCGCGCCGCAGGCGAAAGTAGGGTTTAACCCCTCCCTAGCAGCTTGCTTTAACACCGAAAAGGGCCGGATTCGTTTTTCGCAGTATAGGATCAGTACTACAGTAAACACTCAGTATTAAGGAATTCACCGTTAAGGAATCAAACCGCGTTTGGGGGCTCACGATTTTAGTGATTTGGTGGCTGGACCCACAAAATAAGGAAGAGGTCCGAAATAAGGAAGGCTCGCTGGCTGACATGCTTTCGGCAATCTTAAAATAAGAAAATGACGCTGGCATAGCTTGACGCGGTACACATGGCATTAGGCTAAGCGAGGCGCATCATTTTGCTGTAATCATTGGTGTTACGGGGTATACACCATCGTATAAGCTATGTATATGATGCCTACTCGTTGGGTCCATTTTACCACGTTCGAAAAATCAGCACACAGTTTTCTCGAAAATTTCAGTTTGTGAGGCTGAGGAAGATAACGAATGGCGCTGGCTGGCTCATGAATCGGGTTCCTTCTAATGAACGAATTCGTTAGCACGCTGGCGCTGGCGAGGGGGGGGGGTCACGATTTTAGTGATTTGGCTGGCTGGCGCCAGATCTCTGTTTCATTAAATATGAGTGTTTACTGTAGTGTGAAAATCGTCACGAAGCATGTTAGCCAGTCACATGATGTGTATGAAGCATGCGTGCTGGAAATGCCACCCTGACTAGTTCGCGTACAGTCAGGTGTCATACGTTCAGTGCGGAGTCATTCTCGGTGTTGTACAACTTGTGTATTAGACTCAGAATATATTCCGTTCATCTGCGATTAACTTGATCCGTTGTTCGTTCACCGTCGGCAGCGGTTCCCCTCTGCCTGTTGAGCTGTTTCGAGCAGATTATGGGCCCACCACGCTTCCACTGCGCCAGAGGGCGTTGAATATTGCCTTGCGGGAAGTGGGACCCCAATTCGTGGGTACCACCGGGCTAGCTATCATAGGCTCGACTGCTACATTCATCCAGGGAACAATTTGCTCGTCGTTGAAGTTGAATGGAGAAGTTGAAGAAAGTACCACCCAGAGAGCTCGTAGGCGTAATTAAAAAGTGCCACCCTCGATCCAAACAAATCATTTTGCACACCAACGTCGTACCGCAGTTTATTAAATGAAGTCTGAGAATCGCGATCGACTGAAACAACGCTGGGTGTGCGCGTGCCAGAATCTTAAAACGAAATGCGGTGAGTCAGCCATAGTAGCGACAAGTGAAGAGTCGCCATAGCCCCCAAGTGGGGTCACGTCCAAGGCAAGCGCGCCTTATAATGGCGTATCAACAACACTAAATCCGCAGCTACAAAACGCGCTCACAGTGTCCATCTAAGAGTTGTGGAGCGAGCTTAGCCTCGAAAGCAACAAGCTCCTCACACGATATTTCACAAAACGAAGGGTCCATCTCTAATTGGTCTAACTGCGCTATAGAGACTCGATGCGTAAACCTGAGAGCAAGATAAAATCCGTACACACACACACACACACACACATATAATCACTCACCGTTAAGTAAACTCGACAGCGGAGCACCCCAGTTAGGCTGCAACTGGTGGCAGCAACCAGAAAGGAGAGGGAGGCCCTCGTGCGCTGGTTCAATAACGAACCTCGCACCCGGCATGGCCGTATGCAGCTATACGCTGCCACTGTGGCGAACTTGCAGGATCTGAGGAACCAGGTGAGCTCGAGAGAGTACTCACGCATGCTAAGGCATGGAGCTCTCAGGCACAACGGAGGACTTCCAGTCAAGCACTTTGCTGGAATTAACTTCGGACGGGCACGAGCCTTGGAGCCAGACGAGTATCTTGCTCAGAGCAACAGGTTCGCTGTGATTCCTGACGCCTCGTCAACAGCGGAGGAGGTACTGGCCCCAGTGGTGAAGGCACCCAGTGACAGCCGGACAGCTCAGCCAGGACTCCCAGAAGACGCCTCCAGCAGCAGCAGTAGCGGATCGTCACTCAGTGGAAGGTCGGTATCACCAGAGCGGGGGCGTGGGTACAGCAGCAGCAGCACTGGCAGTGAAGGGCGGAGCAGAGGGCGGCGGAGACTCAAGAAGAAGAACAAGAAGTACGAGAAGTCCAAGAAGCAACGCAAGCTCACGGCTGAGGAGAAAGCAAAGGCTGTGGCGGTTGAGGAGGACCACCCTCTGACGCCAAAGATGGCTGTGAAGAACCTGCTGAAAGACAAGGCTCTGAGAGACCAGGCTTTTGAGTGCTTACCGGAGGAGAGGCAGCTGGCTATAGGGAAAAATAATTAATATAGAATAAGTTTTCTTAATCTTAGAATAACCCGTTTCATCGTTAATTTAGAATAAGTTTTCTTGATGTCATCCGGCTATGACCGGTGGTCCTTTTCACGACTCGTGTTCAAATAATGTGCACACAGGTCAAACGCTCTCGTTCCCGCTGGTGCCATCATGAGGAAGCCTCCAAAAAGCTTTAAGAAGGTTTGTCTCGCTTGTGATAATGGT
The DNA here is from genome assembly GCA_001247695.2 of Cymbomonas tetramitiformis. Taxonomy (NCBI): domain Eukaryota; kingdom Viridiplantae; phylum Chlorophyta; class Pyramimonadophyceae; order Pyramimonadales; family Pyramimonadaceae; genus Cymbomonas; species Cymbomonas tetramitiformis. Next base: position 23,183 of record LGRX02033270.1, read on the forward strand.
GGGCGCCGTTGTAATAGACACTCACGGCGTGTCCTGCTTGAAAAAAGGCCCCTGTACTTCTTCTAGATTCTAAACCCTTTGACTTGCCTTTTACCGCTGCACGCGACCGGCAAGCATCTTTGAAACTTCCGAGTTTCAAAGATGCGTTTTGTATTTTGGGTGCACCCTAATTTTACAAAACGGCCGAGCGCTTCCCGTTTGTGCGGGATATTCACATTTATTCCATGGAATATTTCATATGGATTAACACACATAAGCACGAAGGCATCGGCCACGCATCTTTGAAACTAACGAGTTTCAAAGATGCGTTTTTGTCATTTGGGTGCGCATACCCAAATAACAAATCAGCCGAGCGCTTCCCGTTGGCGTGGGGTATCCAACGCTTGAATGTTGAATATTCATTGTAATATGAGTTAGCAAGCGAGGTTGCAAAGGCATCGGGACAGAATCTACGAAACTGTCCTATGCCTTTGCCTTTGGGTTTGGGTTCGAAGGTGACACCCAAACCCAAAGATGCCAAACAGCCGAGGGCTTCCCGTGCGTCCTAACGCACGAAACTTGGCACGAATACTACCATGGTACATATATTTAAGTTACCAGAAGCTCAAGGCTTCAAGTTACTTGTGCGCGAAACGCGCAATTTATTTCTAAGGCAGATGTTTTGGGTTTGGGTTCGAACGTGACACCCAAACCCAAAGATGCCAAACAGCCGAGGGCTTCCCGTGCGTCCTAGAGCACGAAACTTGGCACGAATACTGCCAAGATACATATATTTAAGTTACCAGAAGCTCAAGGCTTCAAGTTACTTGTGCGCGAAACGCGCAATCTATTTCTAAGGCAGATGCTTTGGGTTTGGGTTCGAACGTGACACCCAAACCCAAAGATGCCAAACAGCCGAGGGCTTCCCGTGCGTCCTAGAGCACGAAACTTGGCACGAATACTGCCAAGATACATATATTTAAGTTACCAGAAGCTCAAGGCTTAAAGTTACTTGTGCGCGAAACGCGCAATCTATTTCTAAGGCAGATGCTTTGGGTTTGGGTTCGAACGTGACACCAAAACCCAAAGATGCCAAACAGCCGAGGGCTTCCCGTGCGTCCTAACGCACGAAACTTGGCGCGAATACTACCATGGTACACATATTTAAGTTACCAGAAGCTCAAGGCTTCAAGTTACTTGTGCGCGAAACGCGCAATCTATTTCTAAGGCAGATGTTTAGGGTTTGGGTTCGAACGTGACACCCAAACCCAAAGATGCCAAACAGCCGAGGGCTTCCCGTGCGTCCTAGAGCACGAAACTTGGCACGAATACTGCCAAGATACGTATATTTGAGTTACTTGAAGCTCAAGGCTTCAAGTTACTTTTGCGCGAAACGCGCAATCTATTTCTAAGGCAGATGTTTTGGGTTTGGGTTCGAACGTGACACCCAAACCCAAAGATGCCAAACAGCCGAGGGCTTCCCGTGCGTCCTAGAGCACGAAACTTGGCACACATACTGCCAAGATACATATCTTTCAGTAAGTTGAAGCTCAAGGCTTCAAGTTACTTACTTTTTGTCAAGCAGAACACGCCGTGAGTGTCTATTGTGGCAAAGATGGCAAATAATAAAAGTCATTATGCGTAAAGAGTCGTTAATCACGGCCGTGACTTTTAGATTCACGGCCGTGAATCTTTCCGAATGGAACCAAAAACCGTTCGATTTTAATCGAACGGTTTTTGGTTCCATTCGGACATATGGACATCACGGCAAGACAACTCTTCAGTGTAATATTTCGCATGGCATGGGGATAGCTCAACAGGTACAGGTACAACGTCATGGATGCATGCACCGGTCATAGCCGGATGACATAAAGAAAACTTATTCTAAATTAACGATAAAATGGGGTATTCTAAACTTATGAAAAAATATTCTAAATTAAATAGCCTACCTGGCTATAGCTAAGGCGGTGGCTGCAGGCGAGAACGTGCGCTGGGAGCAGGAGGGGTGGGAAGCCATGATGGCAGCCCAAAGGTCAGTGTTGCAGGAGAGGGGTACCCCTCACCTGCTGCCAGGGTGCCCTCCCTCACCGGAGGAGTCAGACTTGGTGTGGTATGAGCACACAAAAGCCTTGCACCCAACGCTGAGTGCGGAGAATGCGTGGCAGCTGGCGGTGCTTAACCGTTCTGGGGCCAAGGGCACACGGCACAACGCAATCCTCGGGGACAAGGGGGAGGGGAGCCGAGTTCAGCATCTTCAGGGCAACCTTTGTGTTTGGAGGCGGCAGCAGGGTAGAAGTCTTCCAAAATTCTTTACGGCCCGTAAACTATATTTCCGCTGGCCCGCTTTCGGCCAAAACGGTCAAGGAAGAACAATGCCCGCCGCAGGCGCGAAATTTTGAAATTAAGTATGGGGGTTTGATAAAAAGCGGCATAAAATGCCTATATTTTTGGCCGAAGTTTGGCCGGCTCATATTTTTGTGCGGCCCGGGGGCGAAAGCCCCTTCGGCCCGGTTTCGGCCCGGAGCGAGCTTCTGCGGCCCCGGGCCGGCCCGCCACGGTAAGACTTCTACCCTGGGCGGCAGCGAATCAGACCGCAACAGCGGACCAGATAGCAGCCTTGGAAGAGCGTGGAGGTACCCTTCAGTCCCCATCACAGTGGAGCAGAGCATCAGGGACCACGTGCGAGTGCACAAGTCGGGAGCGGAGGAGGCTACCACCATCGCAGCAAAGTACTATAACTTGGCTGTGAGCTACGGGCACTCAAAGAACCACAGAGTTCGGGAGACCCTGCTCAGCCCAGTGATGCAACTCATAGGTGACACGGGTCACGCGGTACCCGAAGGCATAGGGTGTGTCCGGTGCGGTCGTTTACTGCGATCTCCAGTGGGGCAGGTCCGGGTCACTTCCAGGGAAGATATCTTCCGTTGAGCTGGTACGGCCCCAAATCAAATTTTCTTTCGGCCCGCCTTCGGCCCGCCCGGTCCAAACTACAAAATGCCCGCAATAAATTTTAATCTTAAGTATGGGAAAATGCAAAAATCGCAAAAAAATCATCAAAAATTTAGAAGTTTGCGCCAAATTGGTTCGGCCCCAAAGCAATTTCTCTTTCGGCCCCTCTTCGGCCCAGGCCTCATTTTGGCCACTCAGTTCGGCCCGGGGCCGGCCAATTGGGGCAAGATATCTTCCCTGGCTCACTTCTGGGTTAATATGGGATGTCATGCTGGGTTCCAACCGGACCTGCGTGCAGGTGCCCCTTTGTCAGGAGTGCACCAAGTCACCCTGGACAGGAGCTCTAGCCCAGTTGCCCTTCATTTCCACGCTAGAGGTAACGACGCCGCAAGCTCAGCCGCGGAATAGCGGCGATCAGCAACCCTCACCAGATCCAAACCCTCCGCCCCGCCCCGCCTGAGACGCACCCGAGCAAGGTGGACCTCCACCTCGGTCAGAAACTGATCCAGCTCGGACGGAGCAGACACGGTTGAAAGGACTGGAGGCTGAGGATAGGCTTCTGAACACCTTACGGAAGCGCTGAGGGAGCGTATCACCACATATACGTGTCCTTTAGACCAGACGACGGGCGAGAAGTCTGGTCATCTATTGCAGCCGCTGAAGCTTCTGATGAGGGAGCTCCAAGACTACTTCAAGGAGCCGCAGGTGAGGAGAGCACTAGCTTCGAAGAAGGTTGGCGAGGACGACGAGGAGAGTGCCACCATTGTCACCTCTGTCCCGGAGGAGTTGCGATTAATCATCAGAGACCGGATGGAAGGGTCGGTCCAAGGGTTGTTTAATCAGAAGGTACGGATTGGTCAGATGAGTGCACTGGACGATCTGATCGGCACCCTAGCTCGGTCTTGTATCAGTGACGCGCACCTCAGCATCCTGCCCAGCATGCTGTCTCGATCCCGGCAGGCCTCTGGCAGGAACGCAGGGAGGAACGTGCGAACTTTCCACCACTCCCTGATGGAGGCCTTTGAGCTGCTGGAGTCCCTCGGCACAAACACGGGGTCAAGCTGGTCCAATCAGCCGAGCTTCTCTGCCCGGCATCTTCCTCAGCGGTCTGACACCTGAGCTGCATGCGAGATTACACAAGGAGCTGCTAGGCAAGGCGGACTTCCATCAGGCGACAGGACCAGCTGGGTGGGAGGCGGAGCTCCTGCTTCGCAAATACGTGGAACAGGCGACACTGGAGGAGCGTCGGGACCCGACGGGACTGAAGGCGGCCAGGGACCAGTCCCCCTTCCCAATGGCTGCGCTGTTTGAGTGCCTGGATGAGCACGTGGAGCAGTGTTACGCTTTACCGACAGCGCCAGTAGAGGTGGAGGGCAGGCAACTACCTGGGTCGTCCACGTACACCGGCTGTAGGAAGTGCAAATCTAAGGAGCACTTGGCGAGGGACTGCCCACATCAGAATGACCAGAACAAGAAGGCCGCATGGGTGAAGTGCATCTGGGATGAGGCGTTCGAGACCCTGGAGAACTCTGGCGCAAGCCCGGAACTTATGGAGGAGACGTTCGCAGTCATCGCGCAGGAGAGGGGTTCAGATTTTGGCGAGGGAGAGGCCGCGAGGGCCAGTTCCTCTCCCGGTCGCAAGGCATAGGTCCCGGAGCCAGCAGGGGGAGTACTCCGCCCCTTGCTGAGGCCGACAGGAGCGGGACCAGGCCTCTGGAGGAGGGGTCTGCGAGGGGGCGACACAGCCAGCCCTACCGGTGGAACACCCATTTCAGGGAAGATCACCGGATGAGGTATGGCCCGGGACCGGCCCAGAAGGCGACCGAGAAGATGAAGCGAGCAGTGATGTGGCTGAAGAGAACCCATCCGGTCACGGTGGTGGCGCCGAGCGAAGCAGAACCAGAGGTACCACCAACACAGGCATCCACCCCTACAGATAGAGGTACAGATCAGGTTTCTTCCCCTGTTTGGGCGAGGGAGCCAGGGACACCCTTGTATCAAAGGTGTGTACCAACGTGCTTTGCAGCCATCAGGCGCTAGACGGGCGAGGTTCATAGAGGAGGCAGCGCCCCGGCAACTCTTCGGACGCGCGCTGTGACGACGATGACTGGACCGCGCCAAACCGCCGCCACAATCGCGAGCTCAACAGCGAGTGCAACGTGACAGGCCAACAACGTGGGAGGCAGCCAGGTCAATGACGCGCAGGCAGCAGGAAGCAGAGGTGCACCAACACAGAGTCAGGAGCGCCATGATACGGGTAAAGGACCGCATAGAGCACCTGAGGAAGATGGTGAGAGTGAGCAGGGATGCAGCAGCTGCTAAACCGGCACCCTGGCCAGATGACCCAGTGCCGGAGGACTCCATCACCAGGTCTGCCCGCTGGACCGCCCTGATAGCGGAGGCCGGCACTTACCACCTACCTGCCGACAAATCCGACGAAGAACTGAACCCGCAGGAAGTGGAGCCAGGTCTGCACAAGCTGGCCAGCATCAGGCCTGACATAGGAGTGGACGCGGGGGCGGGACGCTGGGGAGAACGGCTGGACGAGCACGTGCTGGCAGCCATGGACGCGTCAGGGCCCACACTCATGATTTTCTGGGCATGGATTGGTAAGGTGCGAGTAAAGGTTCTCATCGATACTGGGGCCTCTTCCAGTTTATTCACATCATTAGAGACTGCGAGGAAGCTCAAGCTTCAACCATCAGTCCATGAGAAACCGATGCGAGTGCAGGTCGCAGATGGCACTGTCTACGACGCCAACTCCTGTATTCGGCCCAAGCTCACAGCGGAGACGCTATCGGCAGAGGCAGCATATCGCATAAGCGTACGAAATATAGACTGAGCATCTGACAGTGCGCTGTCACCTCTATCGGAACCGCGGATGTCAACCGCATCCACGTTTCCGCTACGCAATCTGTAGTGTCAGCCACCTCGACTCACGCCCAGTATGGACGCATACTGCACAGCATGATCGTATTACGTATATCATATGAGCATAGGAAACACATTATGATCATCTCGCAGTGCACCGCCACCTCTAGCGGAAACGCGGATGGTAGAAAGCGGAAACGCGGAACGGTATATCGATATGACTGATCACGGATGCGGTGTGATGATCATTACGTAATACAATACCCCACGTGTGGGAGGAAAACACGCGTGGAGTGGAAGCACACAATGCTTTTATTTTCCACACGGCACCCTACGCAGAAAGGAAGCGATTGCCGCAGAATTCTTCAGCGAATTTGACGACAGATTGTGGGCGCCTACTCTCTCTCACTTTCATTCTTATTATTACGTTGATACCACACAAGTGGGCAACAGCACGCATGCTTATGATACGAAAGTACAAACAATTTATGCAGTGATACTATAGGGACCGAATTTTTTTAAAGAACAAATTCACGGAATCGTGGAATTGACCAGGGACTGAACGATAAACGTCTCACTTGAAGAACACCGACAAAGCCTTCAACTCGAAGTCCACTGCTCATCCATGATGAATGCCGTTGTCACCCAGTATGATGATAGCACAACTTTGATAGGTGAGAGGGATTGGCTCAGAATATGAAAACAAAACGCGCATGGGCAAATTCTTAGAAGAGACACGTCCCATGATATGCTTGGCAGAATGTGAACCGATCTGCAGTTTTTGGCAGTTGCCCCGTGCGGATCACACATCTTGGGCCCTACGTGCACTGCCCCGATTTAAATTGGTATTTGCCTACACGCATTCTGGGATTTTGTTGTTTGCCAACACGCTGACGTGTGGATGAATTAGTTATTCGTGGCAACTCAATTATGCCAAATTCCGCCGAACTCTCTTACAAAGTCTGGATAGCACATCCAGAAGATTCCGTCATCTTTAACCTCTGTAAATCCACACTCGGCACGCACATCCGGGTTCTCGTCCCACAAGGGCGACTCGTCACTCCAGTCACCACGCCATTCAGTATGTCCCCAGACGTTACGGATCTGCATCATCTTCAGTCCCTGAACCTCCACCAGGGCCAGCAACGTGTACCCGTGATGAGTCACCAATCCGTCTTGGCCCACCAACTCTGGGTCCGACTCGGTGCCTTTGGCGCTGGCAAGGACACTAACACCGCCTGCCTTTCTGCGCTCCACAATTTCCTCCCACAACGCTTCCGACGCGATGAGCTCCTCCCATTGGCTCTCATCCCACAGGTTCACCCCGGGGGTACCGCCGAGCAGACGGCACAGGGCTGAGCTAGAGCCTTCCTTGGTAAGCTTATTGTTCAGGGAGGAATATCCGCCGCCGAGCTTTGCAAACGCCTTCTCTATCAACATTACCCACAAGCCCGCGCCTTGGGCGTTGAAGCGGGAGAAGTAGGGCGTCAGGCCGCCCATCGTGGGGATGTAGTCATCCAGCAGGAGGTAAAAGTGGTGCTGGTGGCGCGGCGACCACATGCGCACCGAATACACCCCCTGCTCCGAGGGCACCTTCGGGTTGATGCTCTCCACCACCACGTCGGGGAAGCGATACGCCGCTGCCGCAATGCTCTGCATCAGCCAGCAGTCGCTAATGCCGCCTTGCATCACATCTGTGGCTTGGCACGTGCTCTTCTCGAAGAGCTCCATCTTTCCAACGTCCACCACCCTCCCTTCACGCGCCCCCCCTTGCGGGGTCCACGTTTGCGCCGACTCCTCCGTGCACACGTACAGGCCCATCTCCGCCCCTGAGGACTGAAGTTTGCACCGGAACACGTGTGTCGCGTAGGTTACCTGCACGAAGGGGGGCGCGTCCGGAGCCAGCGTGGACAAGAGACGCTCCTCTCCGGAAAATGACACCCAGAACAGATCCAGCGCCTCCCCCGTGACGTTCTCCACCCTCACCTCCACCTTGCCGATCGACGAGGTGCTCGCAATCTTCCCGTCCTCGCCCAGGTGCAGGCTCGCCGCTGGCACCCACGTCATTCCCTTGAAGCTCCTCTGCTTCGCACTCCCATGTATCGCGGACGTTGATCGTCCCTCCCCGATCGACGACCAGCAAGGCGGGAACTCGGCGTCGATGAATCGGGTGCCAGCTGGCAGCGCGGCGAGCACTGCCGGCAGCGGATCCTCATCGAACCCAGCGCCCACATCGCCCGCACGCACCAGTGTCGCAAGGGCCTCCTCTGGCCACGTGCCCAGGGCCTCCGACGGCACCACATACGTCCTCGGCGTCACAGGCAGCGTCCTCACCTGCAACACGTCACATATCTCACCATGGGAAATTGTCATCAACTGCCGCGTGTGTCGCACCATGGGCAGCATCATCAGCCATCATGCACAAGGGTCACCAACGGTTTGCAAGTGCCACACCGCGGGCGGCGTCTCACCTCCGCATCCGGCGACGTATCCGTCACTCGCAGCATCGTATGCCAACCCTGCGCGGCGTTGTTAGGGGCGCCGCACTCGGTGGTCTTCACGAACATGGGCACCTGCCCCTCGGGCTCCCGCTCCCCCGACCAGGTGAAGCCGCACGCCTGCGGACAGTCCGCGGCCTCGACGGCCTCCTCCAGGGACATCGGCCCCGTTATAAGGTCGTTCCCACCGGGAAGGGATCCCGCAGCATACTCGAACTGGCCCTCGGGCTGCAACAGCAGCGTGTTCCACCCATCGACTGCGGACACCTCTCGGCTACCCTCGCTGCTCACGATAAACACCGTCGCGCCCTCTGCGCCGGGGTCCTTGTCCCCCTCCCAGCACAGCCCGAGCGTCCCATCAACGCTAGCGCAGCGTCGCATCGCCTCCTGCAATGGGAGCTTCTCCCCCTCGACGTCCTGCAAGCCGCGCAGAAAGCCTGGGTGGTACTCGAAGTGCCTCCGCCTGCCCCCCAACGGCACGATCCCGACCGCTGTCGACGCAACCCGGTCGCGCAGCGGCTCGCTTGCAGGCCAGACACTGTCGCGCCAGGCGCTCCGCAACGAGCTCCTGGGTGAGGCGGGCGCTTTCGGTTTGCCGCCGTGCTGCACTCCGTATGGCAGTACTACAGAGGAATTATGCGCATTCCTTGCAGTTATGTGCCTTGCAAGGAACATCGTCAGAGTGTGAAGCACGCGGTTGGTCATGCACGCATCTGAATGTGTTGCATGCGGGACAAAGGCCCATGGCCACGTGCATGACGCCACACAGCACAGCGGGCTCGTGAGTTGAGGGTGAGCAGGGTGGTGCACCTTTGCTTCTCAGAGGCAACCGCCCACTCTTCTTTGTGCGCATCCTGCGCAGGCCACGAAGGCGAGGTGACCCATGTGTTGGCAAGTTTACACTGCGTGCGCCTCCGCTTGCTCGATGCCCTATCCGTGATAGCGATTCACTGTTTGAATGCGCCTCAACCGCAGCACAGGCTATGCTTCTTACTCAGTCGCTATTGGGCGTCAGAGTGTATGATACACTGTCAGTGTATCGATGTGGTATTACAACACAGGTGAGCCGAAGAGATCGAAGCACTTTTTCAACCCTTAGGTTTTCAGAATGTCAGATTCTGGAGCACCGTCGGCTTGCTTTTATAAGGCTTCACCAGGCGCGGTTGGCGGTGGAATCTATTTTGGAGAGCGAGTCAAAGTGGCATGCTTTAGCAGGCAACGCCATCGTCTCGACGCACTCAAGTGCGAGGTCGCGCGCAGGGTTGCTTCCGGCGCACTCACCGTTGGTTCAGGTGCCTTATCCGGCACACGCAGCAAGGTATGCCAACCTTCTGACTTCTTCACCTTGGTGCTGCAGGCAGTGTTTTTCACGAACACATGCACCGCACCCTCCGGCTCCCTCTCGCCGTTCCAAGTGAAGCCGATGCACTCGTCGCAGCTCGCCGCCTCCATAGCCTCCTCCAGGGACATCGATTCGCTCTTGTAATCATTCCCGCCGCCGAGGCAGCCTTGCTCGTACTTGAACGCGCGCAGGGTTGCTTCCGGCGCACTCACCGTTGAGTCAGGTGCCTTATCCGGCACACGCAGCAAGGTATGCCAACCTTCTGACTTCTTCACCTTGGTGCTGCAGGCAGTGTTTTTCACGAACACATGCACCGCACCCTCCGGCTCCCTCTCGCCGTTCCAAGTGAAGCCGATGCACTCGTCGCAGCTCGCCGCCTCCATAGCCTCCTCCAGGGACATCGATTCGCTCTTGTAATCATTCCCGCCGCCGAGGCAGCCTTGCTCGTACTTGAACGCGCGGCTGGACATGTCTGTAGGTCTACTACTTCCAGGTATGGTGAGCAATCTGTACAGAGAGGTGTCGTCAGCCGTGAAGTCCTCGCAGATGCGCAGATGCGAAGTACCAACCGGTGGCATGTGGCACAAGTAAAAAGTGGAGGGCACTCTGCTCGATGTACGGAGAGTCACATGCGGTGCGAACGTTCTAACACGGATATCGAGACATCGAATTCGACGTCTAATCGCGAGTGTCAAAACATAGTTTTCAGCGTCCACCGAGTGTGAACAGCTCGATCGACTCCATATCAAAGCTTATGATAGTTTCGAACGTCAACTTTCGGCAAGATAAGCCAATGTCAGTGCGATGTGACACCAAGCGGCTCGTTCATTTGAGATCGCGTTTCACGCTTCACTTTTTGGCACACAAAGAGGTGAATTGGTGACTAGTCCCGTCACACCGTAACAAAAATTTCATCAGAGTATAGTGGGATTCTCGAGCAGCAAGCAATAACGACAATGACTGAACACTCGACAGGCATCGCCGTTGAATTATGCAGTTATGCTCCCCAAAGTCTGCAGCCTTCGGAGAAACCGAGAAAAGTGGAGCAGCGACTTACCTCCCTCGTACTTTCCTGGTCAGAGCAACGTGAGCGTCAGGTTGGGCCCGGTGGCGGCTGAAATGCGTTCGCTGAAGTTCGGCACAGGTTAGACGACTGCTTCGAAGTTCTATCCCTGCCACGGCCCCACATGCAAAGGAGATCGGTCTGGAATCAAGTTTGCTCTCATCAAACTCCGTATAGCTCTGCGCGATAGCCCCCAGGCTGGAAGGGAATATGACCTTTCTCAACCTCTTTGAAAGCGATTCGCCCAGAGTTTGTGAAGAGGGAGATCTGCATCAGACTAGTGTAGTAGAAGGCAGCCGTGTCTGATATGAAAAACGGGCTCTCTGAGGTCGACGGAGTGTGAGAAGGGCAACTTACCTCGACGCATGCTCTGTGTGGGATATAGTCTACTCCCAAAACGTTGTTCGTAAACAGCCGAGGTCAACGCCTTCGAATACGGTTGAACAGTGCACAGTTGAATAATTATGTAATTGCGTATATGGTTGAACAGTGAACAGTTGAATAATTAAGCATCTATATGGTTGAACAGTCGAGAACAGTCGTGTTATATCGTAGAACAGTCGTGTTATGTCGTAGAACAGTCGTGTTATCAAACGTTTCCGAGATTTCCATAACCCTCTATGGAGGGTTAAGATTTCAGATCGGTCAACGGTGTAGATTGCACTTCTCGACAAGGTTGAGGTGTCACATATAGCTGAATGTTATGTGTCACAGTGCAGCGAGCGGAGCGAGAGGTGCTGCTGCTGCTCCTGTGGTACTCGTGAAGGTCTCGACCAGTTCTCTCAACCGGTTCCTTAAACTCGTGACACGCCTCTGTCGAGCTCGTGTCGTCGACCAGTTCTCATGGATTCGCATACCGAATCATATTATGCTATATAATTTTATATAAAGTTATAGAAATATTAAAATACTAATATAAATACGACATTATCGTGAGGCGCCTGAGAACCGCTTGTGTATATAAATTATATATATGTGTGTGTGTGTGTGATTATTTACTTCTATTATTATTTATATATATTATTAATGGTGTAATACAAGGGGGGTAGGGGGGCTGAACTTTTAGGCCCTGAACTTTTTCTTCAGGGCCTGAACTTTTTCTTCAGCCCCTGAACTTTTTTTTTCAGGGCCTGTACTTTTTCTTCAGGGCCTGTACTTTTTTCCAGGCCCTGTACTTTTTCTTCAGGCCCTAAACTTTTTCTTTAGGCCTTGAACTGTTTCTTCGGGCCCTATACTTTTTCTTCAGGCCCGCCAACCACACGCGCACAGGGCTCACAATGTGTGCCTGGGCCCATAACCATAGGTGCATAAGTACAGGGCCCGAAAAAAAAGTACAGGCCCTGAAGAAAAAGTACAGGCCCTGAAAAAAAAAGTTCAGGGGCTGAAGAAAAACAAAAAGTTCAGGCCCTGAAGAAAAAGTTCAGGGCCTAAAAGTTCAGCCCCCCTACCCCCCTTGTATTACACCATTAATAATATATAATTAATAATAGAAGTAAATAATGGCACACACATATATATATATATAATTTATATACACAAGCGGTTCTCAGGCGCCTGCGCCTCACGATGATGTCGTATTTATATTAGTATTTTAATATTTCTATAGATTTATATAAAATTATATAACATAATATGATTCGGTATGCGAATCCATGAGAACTGGTCGACGACACGAGCTCGACAGAGGCGTGTCACGAGTTTAAGGAACCGGTTGAGAGAACTGGTCGAGACCTTCACGAGTACGCTGCGGTGCCACATAACTACGGTTATGTGACAGACGGGAACACTCACGTCAGAACGATAAGGAGATGGACATACATATAAAGTAGAGTTTTACTTCGTCCTCGAAGCACGTTTCAGCCTTATTAGGAAGACGTGCAAAAACTACTTTGAGGATCTTTTCGCAACAGAGAGGGCATCGCAGGCGGCATCGGCTTCGACAGGAAATTCTGGCGTCGGGCGCTGTGCAAGAGGCCGACCAAGGCCACCGTGATGGGGTTTGCAACCTCGCGGCGGAATTCTTGGATCTTTGGAACAGTGGGGTTACGGAGACCGCGGTCGTGAAGAGATTAGAGTACCTGCTTGCCAAGCGCACGCTGTGTGGGCGCATAATCCATGGGAAAGACGATGGTGCTTTCGTGAGATTGAGTGTGCAGCCCTGGAAACGCTTGTCCTGGGTTTTCGGCCCGGACGCATTGCGCACGTTCCTGGGAAAGGACGCCCGCGGGATATGCATGACGGTTGGCTTCGGCGATGAGTGGTTGGATGCGAAGCTGCAGGCTGGGGTAAAGTTCAAGCTGGCAGTATTCCCGACTGACGTGGACACTTTTGGCTGCGAGCGCGCGACCTGGGATGGGCTGGAGAGCATGGTGTCTCGGGCATACCCTGAGGTGGCCGAAAAAGTAACAGCTAGAATGCCTCAAATACGAAGCGAAAGCTTTCGGGAGCTCCAATCCCAAGCTGGCTACGACATGCTGGAGGTGAACTTGAAGGGGCGTGAGGTCGATACTCGATACGTGTCAGCGGCCCGTTTACAGCAGCGCGAAGGGAACGTAACGGAGGTCAGGCAATTCCTATTCGATGAGTGTGGCGTTCGCAATCTCTTCACAGGGGACGGATACACTGTAGATGACGCAGGAATCAAGGGGGTGGCTGAGTACTTGGCGATCAATCGAGCTCTAGCTGAAATTCCTGGCTGCGTATCGGTCGACCTAAAGCTTTAATCCATGAGCCTTCATCCGTACACGAACGACAACATTATGGGCGCATCACTAGATGCACTTTTTTGGTGTTCCGAAGTCTGGAAGCACACTTGAGAAGGCGTGTATTTATCGACCGCATGTGTCGTATTTTCCATCCGAGTGTGGAACCTTGTCTTGCGCTCTCACTCTTTGCCGCATCTCGAACTCACCGACTTGTCGGTGAATTAAGCTATTAAGCAAGGTCAAATGTCCTATCTTTCGTAACACTTTTGAGTGCAGGGTACCTGCAGGATTCCAGATATTTTCATGCTAGATATACTCAACGTTCGGTGTACCTAGTGTTGCGGAACTCAGCAGTTGCAAGTCACCACACACGTAAGTGCGTGCCATGGGCTGATGGCTGGCCCCAGTCTAAAGGCCGGGAATGCACGGCGATGCAATATGGCAGACCATACCCGCTGCCTCGTAGTGCAATCAGGAGGCTGCGCAAGCTGCACCCTGGCGGCTCCGGATCCCGTTTATCCGCATGGCAATCCCTGCGCCTGGGTCAGGAGTTGCACATGCCTATACGTTTCGCGAGTCAGCAGGTTGTTTGTAGCGAACAAGTGAGATATTCGTTACGTGTTTTTGTTGGATTAGCTTCATTTTTCGTAAATACAAACACACTGTCCTTCCGCTTGTGAGAAATATAGAAATTTCGTTCCTCGGCTGGCTCCACCAAGCAACATGCCGTCGCCATCAACTACGCATAAACACCACATCCAGTCGGCTACAACCCGCACGAGCCCAGCACAAGCGACGCATGTCGAACATCGCGACCGGCATACTCGTTGAGCAGCCTTACAACGCGATAATTATGAAACGTAACCGATAAAGTTGTAAACGGCTATGATGGTGTGCCATCAGCAGGATTCGGCACTGCTACCCGAAAAGCGTCAGATCTGAGTTTTTGTCTCAGCCGGCAAATGATTCATCCCCAAACTCTGCGAACCCCTTTATCTAGAGAACTCAAGACTTACTGCATACTCTCTAATCACAATGCATCAACACCCAATGCCACTTTCCACAGCAATACCAAGAGTAACATAATTCTCGAAGCAGACGATGCACATACTCACTTGCGACATATGCTCAAGGTACATAACAGGTATCATTAGTTTCCACAAAGTTGACTCCATTTGCGGAATAACAATAAACCTGAAACCTGGTTAAATGATGATAGTACATTTGAAACCTCTTTTTCCATGCGCGTTAGCGACCTTGAGAACCTTTCAGCTTGCCCTAATCAAAGGTAGAAGACTAAGTGATGGACGTGCCACCGTGACTTTCTATCAGTGGCTGGTGGAGCGCCTCTGCGGTACTTCAAATCGAATCGTCAGGATAAATTGAGTTGTAATGAACCTCCGCCCAAAAGCTCATCCAAATCACCTGCACCGTTCCATCCATATTCCGACTCAAAAAGCTAGATTTCAGAAAACACAATCATTCAAGAACTTGCCAAAACAAATTTCCAGGTACTTTTTATGATACGTCGGAGGGAATAAGGGACACTAACCCGCCTTGACTTCAGCTTCTTGGGTTGAATATCGATAATGTATGATTCCTGTCAGCCCAGCATCCTCCACGAAATGTCAACCAATTGGAACTGATCGATGCCGCCAGATATCCCGGGCGCTGGGCCACACGTTGTCACACACCGCTTCAGATGGCATCAGATGCAATAGGCTGCTGTTTGACTGGGGCCATGCGCGGCTGGGTTGGCCACGGAAGCGGTGGAACCTCACAACACATTTCGGGAGGGACATGATCGACCAATTCCGGATGCACGATTCTTGCTTCATTTTCCTAACAAAGCAACTGATGCATTTCATGTGGAAGCTGAAGAGCATGCATGCGCGGCTTGCGGAGGGCGCACCTCGTACGAGGTGATCACACAGAGTCGCATGCCATACGCGTCTGCTGCGGCCTGTAGCGTGAGGTGGTCACCCCACGTGGCGTCCCGGGACATCTTGTCCACATAAGCACGGTAGTCCTCCGGCACAAACACACTATAGTTGTCTGGAAACGCCTTCAGCTGCGCGATCACCATGCGCCGTGTCTCCTGCACCATTGCGCCGTAAAAACCACCAGAGTCAGCCCGCTGCTGGCATCAGATTTTCCCCCTTGCTGCATTTATGGCGCGCCCCCGCTGCTGGCATCAGATTTCCCCCCTCTGCTGCTGGGCGCATATCCGCCTGCCTCGTGACTCCCAGGCCCGCTCCATCCCCGTTCCCTCCAGGTCCAGGACTCGCTTAGGCGCTTCCAGATCCCCAAACCTGTCTCAGGCGAAGCGCCGCCACGTCGACACGGTGGCAACAAATGACAAGTTCACACAACGCTTCGAGGATGACACCCGCGGCATATGATTGCCGGTTCGTGACGGTGCCCGCAAAAAGTTCGAAGTCGATCGCACTTTCATGCGTTGCGTGAAACCTCGGCATGCGGGTGCCTAAGCGACTCTTGTCTCATGGTTTACTCCCAAGTCGAAGAAAACCCGGGAAGGTGGAAGCGCCATCTGGGCCGTCGAAGAAATCCCGGGAAGGTGGAAGCGCCATCTGGACCGTCAAGAAAACCCGGGAAGGTGGAAGCGCCATCTGGACCGTCGAAGAAAACCAGGGAAGGTGGAAGCGCCATCTGGACCGTCGAAGAAAACCAGGGAAGGTGGAAGCGCCATCTGGACCGAAGCGCTGGTGCGTGCCCTCACGTTTGATCAGGCTGCAGACGCTTCAGCTCGGGGATTCAAGCCAATGGCTCTAGCTTCAGAGTCAGACTGCGACTCTTCACTTCACTGAGGCTTCACCGATGTCGACGCCCCATGGACTCCTCCGGCCTAACCTCCCTCCCGGAACTCTTCCACCATCTTCCCTTCGTTTTGGACGCCTCCAGATGCATCCCACCCTCCCTGGGGTCATAGTGCTTTCCCAAAGGACAATGCCATTCCCGTCCAGCGCAGCTCTTCCCGTCCTCCTCCTGGGGAGCCTAACAAGACCGCACTCACAAGGCTCGGTCCACCGTTTGGCGGGACATTAGCGCCCATCTGTGCCCTGCTTGAGTAGGGGCGTTGTCGCATGAAGCTGCTAGAGGCACGGTACAAATGGGTGCAGTCTGAAATGAAATGAAATTCTGGGAGGGCTGGAGCTGGGTACACCATGAGTATCAGCAGCCTCCCGTCCCCTTTCCAGCCTCCAACAGCGCTCCTGACAGTGCTTGCATGTGTCGCATCGCCTTGTGCTTGCATGTGTCGCATCGCCTGGTGCGGCCCTCGGTGCGGGAAGCAGCGCAGGCCGCACCTCGTGCCGGTCTTGATTCTGGTAGATCTGATCCGCCAGTGCTCGAAATTGGCAGTTGCCGTCGCCGCGCACCGTCTTCTCCCTCAGTCCGTAGTCTCGGAGACGAGTCTGACCACATCAGCCCTCCTCCGCCTCCGTTACCTCATCCTGAGTCGAGCACCTCGGGGATCCCCAAGAGACGCGAGCCTCCAGAGTCGAGCATCTCGGGGATCCCCAAGAGACGCGAGCCTCCAGAGTCGAGCATCTCGGGGATGATCCCCAAGAGACGCGAGCCTCCAGAGTCGAGCACCTCGGGGATCCCCAAGAGACGCGAGCCTGCAGAGTCGAGCACCTCGCGGATCCCCAAGAGACGCGAGCCTGCAGAGTCGAGCATCTCGCGGATCCCCAAGAGACGCGAGCCTCCAGAGTCGAGCATCTCGGGGATCCCCAAGAGACGCGAGCCTCCAGAGTCGAGCATCTCGGGGATCCCCAAGAGACGCGAGCCTGCAGAGTCGAGCATCTCGGGGATCCCCAAGAAACGCGAGCCTCCAGAGTCGAGCACCTCGGGGATCCCCAAGAGACGCGGGCCTCCAGAGTCGAGCATCTCGGGGATCCTCGAGGGTTCGGCAGTGGGTTCTTGCAACGTGCAGCAAATCGAAGGGGCAGAAGTCGGCAGCCTGGGACTCGTTGCGAGTCGAATAGTGTGGAGCGAGTGCTGCAACGTGCGGCTCTTTGGAGCGCCGCCAGTGGGCGCCTGCTAATCGCAGGTCCTGCATCCCATGCTGATACTCTTCTACACATGTCACACGCCTCATATGATTGGCGCGGTGAGGATAGTGATGAGTCACCTTCAGACGGCGGTAGTCAACCTTCATGGTCTCCTCAGGGGGTATTGGTGTCTGGTTGACTGTTGGGCGATGCTGCAGTGGGCACACATTTATACGGCGGTGAGGGAGGGGTGCCCAATGCCCCCCAGTGAAGGGCCCTCGTGAGCGCAGTCGCTGTCTGTGGTCATGAAGCGCTCATCGGGATGGGAGCCAAGGGTGCGAACGCACAGATCACTGCAATGAGTTGTGATGGGGTGTGCCGCATCAACAAGGGTGTTACGATGAAGCCGTGCCGCGCACGAGCCCAGCCGCCCGCCAAGCAAGGCAGGGGTCCGGCAGCAGCATGCGCCGCGTGCGGGCCCGAGCGGCCTCACCTGAACTTTCTCTGGCGGATGGAAACTCTTTGACGGAGCTGGGGGGGCAAGCGGTTGCTGCTGGGCATGGTACTGCTGCGCCGGATGTGGAACTGCTCGAGGCTGCATGCCAGCTCCGGCATGGGGGTGCGGCTGCCCGGCTGGGTACCCTTGTGGGTAGCCGTTGCGTGGAGCAGGATTGGCTGGGTGGGGATACGCGGTGGCGTGTTGAGCTTGCTGCTGCAGATGCGGCTGGGGCAGGGGCTGGGAGGGTGGACGAGACTGTGGGTGGGGCTGTTGATGCTGCGTCTGAGTTGGGGGTGGGTAAGCCTGCGGCGGGGGCTGTGGATGGCTTTGGCTGTGGCTGGGCAGCGATTGGCGCTGTGGCTGATGCTGCGGAGGCTGGTACTGAGGCTTGGGGTGCAACTGCGCTTGCTGCTGTAGGAAATGCTGTGGCTGATGCGTTGGCTGTGGCTGGGGCTGAAGCTGAGGCTGAAGCTGAGGCTGTAACTGAGGCTGCTGCTGTGGCTGATGCGTGGGTGGGGCTGGGACCAAGGCTGGGGCTGCGGCTGTTGCTGGGGCTGGGGCAGTGCCTGAGACTGTTGCTGGGGCTGCGGCTGGGGCTGTTGCTGAGGGTGAGGCTGGGGCTGAGACTGTTGCTGGGGCTGTTGCTGGGGCTGCGGCTGGGGCTGTGGCTGCGGCTGAGACTGATGCTGGGGCTGGGACTGAGGCTGGGGCTGAGGCCGGGGCTGGGGCTGGGGTTGAAGTTCGTGGGGAAGATTGTTTGGAGGTGGGTGTTGCGGCTGTGGATGAGGATGTGGTTGCAGTAGGTGTGGCTGATGGTGTGGCGGGGCGGAGTGGTGCGCCATCATTGAACTAGGAAATGCCGACGGAGGATACCCCAAAGGCGCTTCTGCCGGCTGCCATTGAGGCTGGGACGCTGGTGGCGGTACTTGTGCCGGTGAGGGAGGTTGTGTGGGTCGCGCCGCGACAACTGGCTCCGGCGACGGCTTCCTTGGTGGTGGAGACAGAGGCGGGGGTCTGAACACAGGAGGAGGATAGCTATCTCAGCATAGGCACGCGCCCTCGGCCCGGTGAACACAGAAGAGAACTGTTACAGTATAGGCACGCGCCCTCGGCCCGGTGAACACGGAAGAGAACCGTTACAGTATAGGCACGCGCCCTCGGCCTAGTGCACACGGAAGAGAACCGTCACACTATAGGCACGCGCCCTCGGCCCGGAGGCTGCAGCATGAGCCTGTGAGAGGTTGTGCACAGTGGCCACTGGTAGGGGAGGAGGTGCTGAGTGGGCACTCACGTGGTGGCCGGCAGAACGATGCGGGGCGCGGGCTTGAGCGACGCGCTCGGATACTCCACGGGTGCCACGGCTGAGTGGGCTCCGCTGGCCAGCTTGGAGGCGGCATGCGCTGCCGCAGCCTGGGCGGCTGCATGGGAGCCCCCTGTCAGCAGGTCCAGCTGTAGGCCCGCCCTTCCCGCTCCCTCCTGCTCGGGTTGTGCCTGGCTGCGGCCGGATTCCAGCTCATCCTCAGGGATGAGCGGTGGGATGACCTCCGCCTCCATCTCATTCAGCGAGACCGCCAGGCTGTCTGCCGGGCCGGCGTGCTGCTGCCCCTGCGCAGCGGGCCACTCCAGCCCATCCAGGCCCTTTGGCGTGGGTGCCGACGGCCAGGGTGGCACCACTCCCCCAGGGGGCTCTCCGGCAGCAGGACCGCCAGTGGGCCAGTCCGCCTCAAGGGTGTGCAGCGTAGGTTGAAGTGCTGGAGGGGGTTGCGTTCGGGGGGGCGTTGGCGGTGGAGGCGGGGCTGCCTCCCAGGGTGGCCTGAGGGCACTGCTGCCGGAAGGCTTGGCAGCAGCAGCGGTAGCGGCGGGGAGCTCTCCTGCGGGCACAGCTTGTTGCGCAGCTGGCTCCCGGCGCGGCCAGGATGCCACGATCTCCGCGGCATATTGCTCCGTCTGGAGATCCATGGCGTCGAGGGAGCGCTTCAACGTCTCCAGCTCGGACATCAGGCCGCCTAGGCTCTGCACCAGGGGGCAGGCACCCCGCGCGTAAGCACCTC
Source organism: Cymbomonas tetramitiformis (assembly GCA_001247695.2). Classification (NCBI taxonomy): domain Eukaryota; kingdom Viridiplantae; phylum Chlorophyta; class Pyramimonadophyceae; order Pyramimonadales; family Pyramimonadaceae; genus Cymbomonas; species Cymbomonas tetramitiformis. Next base: position 43,153 of record LGRX02033270.1, read on the forward strand.
TGCATTTGAATACGGCGCAGATAGACGTGAGGAGGCCGGCAGGATGTGAGTTGCCTTAGTTATGCTAATGCATTCTAGTGCCATCTAGCTTTCACTGAGAAACAGCATCGAACCTTCGGTGAAGTAGGCGAGATCTTTCTCGCACATTTTCGTAGCCACAGCGCAGGGGCACAGAGTTCTGCCCAGTGGTGATGAGGCGGCCACAGCGCGGGGGCTTACCTCCTTATATTGAACATTTGCGGCCTTGAACTTCGCATCTTTGTAGGCGGGGTGCTTCGGGATCGTCTCGAGTATCAAACTGCACACAATACACGAGGAAGCGCGCAAACTCGAAGCTAGACGGAACAGAAGCCGGTTCGGGGCTGCGGAGCTGTTCGATGCATCCCCCGCAAGCAAGACAGAAAGCAGAAGTGGACGGGAGCAGCGTATAACGAGTGGTTCGCCATCTTGTGCCCCATGGACTCTACACGGAAGTTCTGACGCAGGAACTCGGAGCGCTGTAAGAACTGTCGGACAAGAACACAGACAAACTCGCCCACTGCGAGCACCAAGGTTCCAGGCATTGGGGCTTTAGAGAACAGGCTCGAGGAGGATGGTATTCTGCTGGAATACCATCCCACTCGATAGGTATCCCATCCACACCTGTCCCAAAGGATGTTCGCACAAGTTGCTCTGCACTTGTTCCGAACATGGTCAGCCCATGGTTCTTACACAAACACACTCGAAGACTACAAGCAACATCTCTGTGTCGTCTTCGCAGAAAAAATAAATGTTCTGCAAGTTTAACAGGAAGATATCTGCGCCTGAATGCAATGAACGAGCACCAGTTGTGCTTACAGGACTTTTGTAGTGACAGAACTTTTTCAAATAGTGCAACAAGAGAAGACAAGCCACAGCCGTTGTTTGTCTCGTTCTGTTGCTTTTATGTTCAGCGGGCTAGGTGCGGCATCCGCGGCGTCACAACAGCATCAGGGTGACGCGTGGCTAGGTGCTGCATCCGTGGCGTCACAACAGCATCAGAGTGACACGTGAGACTAGGTGCTGCATCCGTGGCGTCACAACAGCATCAGAGTGACAGTCTTACATTAGGTTTGAACTCTTGCCATAATATGGGTGCTGTCACCCGACTCGAGGGCAAAACATACCGCTCACGTCTCAAGTGAGCAAAAACCCACCGCCAAGGCAGCAGGGTGAGGGGGATATAGAGGGGGAGCACAGAGAGAGAGGAAGAGAGAGAGAGAGAGAGAAGACAAACAACTGGATGCAACTTCGAGGAAAGCTCGCACGGTCCAAGGAAGAGACCTCACCTGACGAAGCGCATAAGAAGGAGGTAGAGCGTTTCCTCGTCTGCAACTGCTCGATGCACTGCAATCTGGTGGATGAAGAGCAGAAACGCGGAGTTAGTCGCCAAAGCGCGGCACTGCAGGCGGAATCTGATGGTAGAGTATCTCCAAGCGAACCTCACGAATCGCATGAGTATGTAGGTGGCCGTCAGTGCACCTAGAAAGAGGTATGAAGTGGGACCTGGAGACCTATCCTGAAACCTGCGTTCTGTGTGAGAGTGAAGACGGTCACGACTGAGACCACAGTATTCCAGCGAATCCACGTTGGGAAATATGTATTTCAGTTGAGCGAAGCAGGACGGGGCGGTGCACGGCAAAATAAATAAAAGGTAGCTGAAAGGGGCGCGGTGAACTCAAGTCCATAGTCCAGCGGTAAACCACGTTCCGCGTCTTTTGTGGGCTTTGGCAAGTCTACGAAATAAGAACCACCGAAGCTTTGATATTGAACCTTGAGCGGTTCCAAACCGAAATACACTTTCGTCGCGCGGGTTCCAAAGGGTGCGCGGCGTGTTCGCAATACTTTGAGAGGACTATTCGTGACCCCAGAACGATACAATATAGGCGAGTCCACTGCAGCCAAAGTCCACAGTAACCAAACGCTAGGTGCGGGCAGCGATGTTTGAGAAGTGCAACGCTCGCCACGTGTATGTCGTTGAGAGCGCAAGGACTAGTTTGGAAAATGGCGCCCAGAGAATGTAAGAGCGCGCTCGAGAATTACCTGACGCAAAAGACTCTCCGCCGATTCGTAGTAACGTTCAAGTGGAATACGGTCGTTGACGGGTATAGGCCCGGATCTCGCAGCGAGTTGTGCGCTGGTGGAACGCTGCATTTTCAAAGAAGCCTGGCCTGCGTCACAGGGATGCACACCGCCGAACAGTCGAACTCAACGAGGAAAGTGCATTATGCACTGCGACTCTCGATGAATATTATAACAGAGTCCAGCTCAAACTGGTGGGCTGGAATACGGTAGGAAACGAGCGCAAGGCGACTATGGTGTCGCTCACTCCTGCTTCAGCGAGGGGGGGGGCGTACTGATGTCCTCGATGATAAAGCACAATTATTGATTCAACTGTCTATATGAAATAGTATGATACGGACTACGTGGTTCACTTGAGAGTCCTATGTATTTTTTTTCTTCGGATCTACCCCTGCTGACGCAGGCGCTAAGCTAGGTTGATGGCATGAGTAATCCCTACGAACAACAAACATTAAACTCTAGACAACGAAACGGTAGAAAATCAGCTTCTCGTCACGATTGGTTGGAGAATAACCCCTGAAGTTGCGTACGGAGGCATGGCTGGGATCGATGGCGTTGGGGCTCTCGTCCGCGTAACCAGCAAATGTCCACACGACAGACAGAAATCCTGAAGTAAAGCGTAAGCATAAGGTCACAAACTTTTCTTCTTTCACAGATGGAACAGATTTTGGCATTTGAGATTTTACTATTTACACGTTGATAGCTCGCCGATCGCGATCCGGACGCGCATGCGCATGCGCACCCGCGTGTCATGTCGGATGTCGCTGTCGCTGTCGCTGTCGCTGCGCTGTCGCTGTCGCTGTCGTGTCATGTCATGTCAGGGCTCTTGCCGCTTTGCCGTGACACAGCAATTTCATGACCTAATCAAACGTGCATTTTCGATGACGACGATGACTCGAAAATTACGCCAGACACTGTGTATAAAATTATTTTCGATCTGACGGTACAATTACATGTACACAGTCATCGGACGCAGATAAATCGGTGTTGGGAAGCTCGAGACAGTTTGAAACGGTTTCTTGATCACTTTCGACTTCCGTTCACTTCAAAATACACCGCTGCTATTGACCCGGGTCAGCAACAGCGGTGTATTTTTTTATCATATATTATTGCACGGCATACCATACAACATACCACAGTGCATATATGCATACACCCTTCAATTGCGAACTCATGTCCAACTGCACGTGATCAGCTTCGCCTCCCTTGCGCGAAGATGATCACGTGAGGTTAGCCATCCGCAATACAACGCGCCCGCACGAACAAACGCTACCACAAACATGTATTCAAGTAGCTTGCGTCACGCACAATAAACAAGTTTATAGGTTGCCAGGTTTTGATAAGGATGCTCGAACGCGATCCTTAAGAAATATATGATATAATAAGATAGTGCCGGTGTTTATTGAACAGTAAACACGCGCACAGCTTATGAGCGGGTGATGAGTGCAAACTTCGTCCGAAGATACTGCTCTAGCACAACGCTAGCTCATCTATACCGAATGCCTCCCATCTCACAGATGGTACCGCTATTGGGTTGTGAACCCGAGGCATTGGTTGAACGACTGGTATCGGCAGAACCGCGAATGATGCGTTCGCCATATGATACCCGCATGCTTGTTCCGCACATGCTAGAAGCGAAGATGATTTCTTCTCCGAACCGTTCGGTACTTCAAGATAGTATCTTGCTTCGCCATCTTCGAGTCCGACTTACGGCCTCTCGATGACAGGTGTCATTCAAGTCTTTCCTTGAATAAATGATAGATGATGTGACTTATCATCTTGATGACATGTACAGTCATAGTCGACCGTACTGACGACTGTCTGTCATTATAATATATGACATGACTCGACATGACATGGTATGACATGTCTGACAGGTATGACACGTATGACATGTATGACACATGTGTCATCGGTCATAACCCTGACAGATCTCCCCTCTTAAAAGAGTTGTGACCTCACAACGGGCATACCTTTGTATATGTCTTTGATGTCTTTGTTGTTGTTGCTTCTGCTGGTACCAGTCTTCTTACACCGATTTGAGGCGTCCCTCATGGTGTTTTTAGGATATTGGGGGGAACTGAGTCCACTTTAGTCCCTCACCTTAGGCATAGCCTTACAGTTCTTAGGATGTAGCCCCCATGAATTGCGTATCGTATTGCAGAGTGACGATTCAAGGTTCAATGAATTGCGTTTCGTGATACAGATTGACGCTGGATTACTGATTGATCCACACGTATCGTGTTTCAGAGTGACGATTCAAGGTATCCGAGATTTACGTTACGGATTATTGCGCTAGCCGTCGTCGCTTTTGCGAACGATGATCCCACGATTTAACAATTTATAATCGCACGATTCTCGGCCATATATATATATATAACTGATCGTTTGCTGTTCGTTTCCACAGTTATTATATATTGTGCACCCAACCCTTCCTCCCCTCTTGAAGCAACTTCGGAGGTTCACAGGCGGTCATGGGGAGCCCTTTGGATGTTTCCGGAGTTATTTCACCGGGGGCTTGTTTTAATGCAAACAGAGTGGCCCTGCTTAACGGGATTGGACTTATAATCCTTTACCCGGTCTGCTCAACTCTTGAATTATTGGTCCAGTACGCACGCTTTGACGAACATCTGTCGCGATGAGTGAGAGTGGATTCGCCACGTACTAATGTGAAATTTATTTTAGTTATGTTTGTCAGGCATAACTTAGGATCACAACTCCGTCTACCTCAGTCGATGTCTCCGGTAGCTTCGGATGACTGGCCACAGAATCCGATGACTAACCACGGTCTTGGCAAAGGTAGCATTTAGCAGTTTTTATTTATCCACAGATATGATATCTCGCATGTGTGCGTATCTGTGCAAGGGTATGATTTTGTACAAGGCTCACTACACCTTTAGCAAGGAAGGATCAATTTCCCGCTTCTATGCAACATAATGATAAAACATTAAGAGCAAGGTATATAGATGATCGACATGTATTAGTATATATTACAAGAAGTAAGGGCATCAGGCTTAATATAATGTTTAGCCTTCATAGGCAGCTATCATGTCTGCTGCATTGGTCAGCTCTGTGGCTTTGACCCAGGTGTCATGCTCAGGGTTGTAGCCTGCATATCGCACTAAGTAGTACTTGACACCTCTAGTGATCTTATCTGAGAGTATATGTGATATCTCAAACAAGATGGTCCACCTCTTGTTTTGTGCTTCAAACAGATGAAACTGCTTCCTGGTTCGCTCACCTCTGCTCCTAATGATTTGGAATCCGGCCGATTTACCTTACCTTACTTACTTACTACCTCTAAAATCTTGGCGGCATGTCAATACCACTGACCTTTATGATCAGCACCCAGGCCAAATTACCTTACTTACTTTTTAAAACAGCAGCAGCAAATAATCTCGAATCCCAACGAGCGACGCATTTGAATGTTTGATCTCACGATCTCCAGACGCTAACGATGCCAGTGTCACTGCATTCGCGTGCATTTACCGCGACGCCACCCACGCGTTATGGCATGGCATGTTGGGCCCCAAAAAGCGAAGCGATGTCGCGCACATGATCCTACTGTCAGATGGTTTAATGGCGCCGATATATCTAGTTAAATGCCACTTGAACGACGCGATGTTTAGAAATCTGAATGACGCACACGCTCAGAATGCGAGCACCACAGCGCACCACGTCGGAATTGTATTTGATCGATGATTACGATGGAACCTCGGCGACGATGACTGAACTAAAATGTAACGCGCGACACAAAGAACACACACACACACACATATATATATACATATATATAAAGTTCTCCGCACTCAGAAGGCTCGTTTCAAAATGACGAACATATTCAAATCAATATCACGAGTATGTAATGCGGATTAATACGTTGAATCATATTACAAGAATTGTAACATACGAGAAATCGAAGATTTTGAACATCTTATATGTGACTGCATCAGCGGATCATCCGCTTTAATGTCTAATCATGGCGTCATTCCACCATACGGTTCTTCATCAACATTTGAACTAAAAAACAACGCACCAACCCGGTCTGATCAACATTTCCGACGCAACTTTTTCTTCGGATTATACGCAAGGTACACTGGTTTCGAGATGCCCCAATGCCCACACCAAGCAAAGTCCAAGGTGACATACGGCCGATATCTGCAATGCCCATCACAACGAACACAATTGTTCCATCGCTTCACAGTTAATGTGCATGGAATGCAGGCTTTTGGAGTTCTTAGCTGCACCACTTGGGATGCATGTCTTGACATCAAATCAAGACCATTGCGGAACTGAGCATGGCCCTGCCTCCTAACCTGAAGTGACGGCCATGCGCCCCCGTGAAAGCAAGATGTACAGAGCAAGCGGGAAGACTTCCGTCACCTCTATCAAGGCAAACTTCATGCTTTTGTCGAACACCATCGCATGTTGCATACGGAAATGTGACCAGGTTAGGGGTTGCAAGATAGCACCTATTAATGAGAGGATAGTGCGCACCCCTTTTCCACAGACATCATCTCATATGCAGTCCTCCCCATGTTCGAGGAGAAGGTTCCAATGAAAAAATCCGTGCTGGCGAGCAAAGAGACCTCAATTATACTGAGAGAGGCCGCGCCGGTCATGTCCACGCAACCGCTGCTGTTCTTAGGACAGTCTGCGCAACACACCCAATGGGAACACAACCACTTGATGAGCTCTGTGGCACTTCACCTAAAGGCGAACTCCACACATGCCACACTGGCAGCAGAGCAGGTCATTCACCCCTTCTCAGCGCTTGGGACGATCCATGCCACACTGGCAGCAGAGCAGGTCATTCACCCCTTCTCAGCACTTGGGACGATCCATGCCACATTGGCAGCAGAGCAGGTCATTCACCCCTTCTCAGCGCTTGGGACGATCCATGCCACACTGGCAGCAGAGCAGGTCATTCACCCCTTCTCAGCGCTTGGGACGATCCATGCCACACTGGCAGCAGAGCAGGTCATTCACCCCTTCTCAGCGCTTGGGACGATCCATGCCACACTGGCAGGAGAGCAGGTCATTCACCCCTTCTCAGCGCTTGGGACGATCCATGCGGCCTAGGGTTTCTGGGATGTCAACAACCGGGTATTGGGATGCAGAAAATAAATGGAAAATATACGATCTCTTCAGAGTGTTAAGCTTTGACCCCCCTCGGCTTGATGCATGACACAAATCACGAGTGTCACATGCACTGGCACTTAAAGATATGCAGCCACGCCAGCAGAAATCCACAGGCTGCCTTCAGGCGCTGGAGGGTGCGGATAAGGGACGGAGGGGGCCGTGCCTTTGCTGTCCAAGCGCTTTGCCCCAAGACCAAGGCTACTGGTTTCTAGTCGCCCTTGCACCCCGTCGTCCAGCTCCAGCATGTGCCACGTAAAATTTCGCCATTTATAAGCGTGTTTCGACAACATCTGATACACAACCCCCGGCCATCTCAGCTCCCTCTCCTCAGCACAAATCTGCCTTGCACCTCCCTGCACCCCTATGCTGCCTCACAGGTTGGCCTCACTAAGTGCAGTGCGTCCGATGCAGCCCCTCATCCTCGCAGGTCCGCAAAACAAGTTTCATATTGTTAACGAAAACAAGTGGCCACATTTGCTAAAAAAGATCGTAACGCCCGTCGGTTGCAGATGCAATGCCGTGCAAGGTCAAGGGTGGCCACCTGCGCAATGTCTGGATTGTCCGTCGCCAAGTAGATATGCGACACCTGGTACAACTGTTGCATTTCGTTTGCGGCCCGCATGTACTCCTGAAGCCCCACAGCACAACCACGCCTTAAATCCATCTCTACACGTTGCACAATCCCCTTCCCCAATTCAGCACACCATTATTTCAATCACCACTGTTCCCCCACCGACCGGCGACTGAGGGGACTGCCGATCCGCACATGTACGGCACGCACACCGACACGGCCCACGACACCCTTTCCAAGCAAATTCCTCGTCTGGCGCTGGGAGCGACTGGTTCTGGCAACCGCCCTATCGCACCTGCATGATATTGTGGCCTCCACAGAGACGACTCTGGTCTAGCTGGAAGAGTACGCATGCCCTAACCTGGCAGTGGGCGAGCGCGTGTGCACCGCTCACAACTCGGTGAAGGGAGTCTCCAGACGCTCCACCAGCTGGCGAAGGCACTTCACAGAGAGGCGTCGAGGGAGAGACGGTGGGTGCCGGCCAGACGCCCCGCCGCCTTTCCAGGGTTCTGTCAGCTGGTGCACCCCCGCAAGGCTGCACTTGGGGTGATCACTTCGTCCTCTCCGCCCAGCGGAGCTGGGGAGCCAAGGCGAAGAGCACACGCCGAGCGTGGAGCGGTGGCTGCGTGTGTCGGCTCAATGTTGGTGGACCGGGATGTGGCACAGCGACTCCTCCCGGCTCGGAGGAAGTCCCCTCACAAAATTGGGAGGAGCTGACTTGAACCTGGAGCATGCGGTGGACGGGTCATGCCCAGATGAGAGGAGGCATCTCCAAATCACTCACCTGGAGCTTGAGGCGAGTTCACAAGACTCGCCTTAAGTCTTGTGGCGAGCCTTTCTCAGAGAGCGGAAGGATACTGCCGTGAGGCTTTACTGTGACAACCAGGCGGTGGTGGCAATGCCACCTGCTCACCTCGTGGAACCGGGAGCTGATGCGACACATGATGCGCCTGTGACTGCATCTGGACTTGAATGGCATCGAGCTCCAAGCGCGGTATATCAGAAGCAAGGCAAGCGAGTGGGCTGACGAGTTATCCACGGACACAAAGTTGGACAATTGGCGCTTGAACCGCAGGTTTCGAGCGGGCGGAGCGGGAGTGGCACAGCACACGGTGGACCACTTCGAGCCCGATCTCTCCCAGCTGCCTCGCTGCTACGATCACTGGTACGATCCGGGGTTCATGGGGGTGGCCTTTCAGAGGTTTCTGTGCTGGTAGATCATTCATAGTTTCTAAGCCATTAGATCGAATGCAGAGTTCCTAACGAAGATCTGTCGGTTCATTCACTGACATATCAGAGGATCCGTCGATGGCGTCTCTCAACTCTGTCCTTTTGCGTCGCCGCCTCACCCCTCCTCGAGACTCTGAACACTTCCGCGAGAATCCCGCTCCTTCCTTGCCAAATGCATAAGACCGAGGGCACAACACAACTACAGGTCTCGGTATTTGCCACCTCGAATATTGCATGTCACCAACACTGTGAGAATTGGGCGCATAATTCAGGAGGGGGAAATCTCTGGCAAGTCTTGGGCGCATAATTCAGTCTTGAACCCCCCCTCCCCTGCAGCATCGATCCAAAGACTGCCGTGGCATCCTGACGTCCCCTTGCATCATTGGCCCAGAGACTGAACCCCCTCCCCTGCAGCATCGATCCAAAGACTGCCGTGGCATCTGGCGTCCCCTTGCATCATTGGCCCAGAGACTCAACCCCTCCCCTGCAGCATCGATCCAAAGACTGCCGTGGCATCCTGACGTCCCCTTGCATCATTGGCCCAGAGACTGAAACCCCCTCCCCTGCAGCATCGATCCAAAGACTGCCGTGGCATCCTGGCGTCCCCTTGCATCATTGGCCCAGAGACTGAACCCCCCCTCCCCTGCAGCATCGGCCCAAAGACTGCCGTGGCATCCTGACACCCTCAGGCCTACATGCTCCGCCTCGAGCTTGAAGTGAATCGACTCCACTTACAGTAGACGGGTCGCTCTTAAGCCTTGATCGCGATGCTCACCACATGCGCGCACTGTTCCCCCAGTCTTGACTCCCCCAATCTCGAGGCCCAGTCAAGCACTGTTTCCCCCAGAGATCCTCCCTTTGCGCATCTGTGGTTGAGAGCGAGCCAAGGTGGCGGTCACCTCTATCCCATGGCAGATCTTGCCGCTTTTCTTGGTCTTCAGGCAGGAGTCTCCGTGGCGGATGTGCATGCCAATCATCAGTTCGCCGTCAGCAAACCCGCCCACCTGCACCCGTTTCCGAGAGCGCTCCGGTCAGCTTCGGCTGCTGCCGCCGTCGAGCGTCATCCTCGCTTCATGCATTCCCACTGCACGGCCACACTTTGCCCGTTATCACTGCTCAACCATTGCCCCAGGGTGCAGATGTGGTGGCACTGGGGGTGCGGCGGGTGGCAGGAAGTGGCAGTGGCGCCAGTGTGGGCAAGAGCAGAGAAGGAAGCGGGTCTCACTGCAAGACCCAGCTCTTGCCCACACTGGCGCCCAGCGCGGCTAGAGTGCCCAAAGACTGCCGCGCCACGTGGCAACTGAGTCAGCGCCGCACAGTGGACCATTGCCGAGCCCGCAGGAGGCGGTTGGATGGACTGAGGTGAAAGGGGCCGTGCAGATGAAAGGGAGGACAGGGGAGAAGCGAGTAGGGAGTAGTGGCTGGCCAACCTTCGCTTTAGCACTGCGGATTTCTTCCTCCAGCCATGGCATTGGCTGCCACAAATGGTGCGCCAGCTGGGCGTGGTACCAGAAGAAGGCGTTCAGACCAACCTTGTGGTAGCTTCGGGGCACCTGCACATAAGGCCGCTGTGTAGGCAAAGCGTCGGCGCGATGTCAAAATGAGGGCGCCCGGGAGGGCTTGGCAATGGCGTCTACTTATCTAATAATGGGGGTCTACGAGCGAAGCCATCACGTCCGCTCTTGTCAAAACGGAATGTCACAATGTCAGCTCGAGTCGCTGCGAGTGGGCAGGAACCGTCACGGGCACTCAGCTCTGCGCTTTTTGGGTTCAGCCACAGGAGCTTCACGGGCGCCTCGTGCTCTGTGCGGCACATTGCAGACTCCCTGGGAAATCCGCCTTCACCTGGAAACCAGATACTCGGAAGGGTAGGTCGAGATGACAACGAAGGGAGAGCAGTCTGGGCACAGGACAGCCGGGACCTCTGTGTTTGATTTCCTAACTCTCCCGACACCAGCGGCAACAGATTCGAGTCTGCACAAACCTGTGCCGCCCTCTCCTGCTGGCTGCGACTCCATTGGAGGCGGCGATCAAAAGATGCTGGATGGAGCAGCAGCAGCAGCAGCAGCGTGACAGCTCCTACGGCAACGGCAACTGTCAACTCGATGTCAAAGCGCTTTGAGAACCAGTGCAAACGGGAGGACTTGGAAGATCTGGGTGGGAGGAGACATGGGCGGCTCGACAGAGCGCGCCGACGCGGAGCTGTAACGCCGGAAGGGCGCCTCAGAGGCACGGCATACCCACTGACGCAATGCACGGCGCGTTGAGCAAGAAGCCGTCGATCCCGATGAAGTGCGAGTTCGAGGTGCTGGGGCCTGCCCTAACCAGCCTGCGCGATGTGATTCGGTATTTCAGGCCAACGCTGAATCCGACGGAGGAGAACGCACTCTCGCAGAGGGAGGAAGGAACAGCTCCGCGCCGAGGAGACACTCCGCTTTCGGAGCGCACTCGATGTTGTACAGCAGGTGGCTCACGCTTCAGTTACGGGATCAGCCTTCCGCTTCTCGGGGAGGCGCGCGGGCAGCACTCAGCTTCTTGAAGGACCGAGTGTACGGTGCTGTGGATGGCTTCGAGTCCAACGAAGGTTTTGAAGTTTGGCAGCCCCTTCCTGGTCACGTTTGTTCTAGCTCAGAGATCTGGAGGAGGGGATCGTCCTGCCAAGGGGCGATGCAGGTCGCCTCTTAACTCCGAGCAGGCTGGGCGGCGCAGAGCTGCTGGGAGCCTCCAAGGGGGACACCACCCTGCTCAGAACTCCGAGCGAGCTTTTTTTTGGTGGAAGAGCACAGGACGGCGTTGGCGTGTACGGCAACAACGAGAGGGAAGCACCTCCAGATGCTCAAATCGTAGTGTGCTGGGAAGATGATGGGCAACCTGGACGTTGAGCACGGCCCCTGCGATGGGAAGGCTTTCGAGGTGTACGGCAACGGTGACAAGGAGAGCTTGATCCATGCGGAGCAGAAGTAAAAGCTCCTGAGCGGCATTGTGTTGGCGACCGACTACCGACCTCCTGGGGATGAAGACTCTGACGGAGCCGAGCGCCTACGTTGTCAACCTTACGGGGGTGAAGATGGTCACGGTCCCGGAATTGCGCGTTGTGAATCGTAACGGCTTGAAGATAATGAAGACGCAGATCGAGTACTTTATTTCTCGAGCGCTTCGGCGGCAACGCTGAGAGTCAGAGTTGGGCACGCGGAACTGGCGGTGCAGATGCGGCAACCGGCTGTCGAAGACTTGACCAAGGACAGTTACAGTCCGAACGCCCGCATGTTTGCGGGGCGCTGTGCCAAGGAGCATCGGTTGTGGCTGCCAGCGACGGAAGCAGCGGCGATGCTGCAAAGTGCCTTCTTGCAAAAGAAGGGAGGCACTATCAGGCAGGGTCGCTGTGGCCCGGCTGATCGGCAATCAACAACTACCATGAGGACTGGAGTTTCCCTTTGGCCGGCGAAAGGGAGAGCTGCGGCCCGAACAGTGAAGGGAATGGCAGCGATGCAGGCGGAGCAGGCGCTGGAGCAGGACCAGGGAGACACGCATCGAACGCGGCTGCAAGCGAGACATGCGCAGCTGGTGCATCGGGCGGCATTGCAGCTGTGCCCGCGCTCAGTGCAGGAGGTGCCATTACTGCAGCTCTACGTCTACGTGGTGTTCACCTTCGTGACTCTTGGCTAGCCGGACACGGGCGCGGCCATGCAATGGGACCACATGAGCTCGATGGCGGATGTCTGGTTGTCGGCTGTGCTGCTGCGAGGGAAGGGGCGTAAACATCAATTGTTGGAGAGACGCCTAGGGATGCCATGGAGTGGAGTAAAGCAGCTGAAGGGTTTGATGGAGAGCTGTGGGTGCAGCCCCGGGCCTCGGCGTGGTTGAGGTCAGCATCAGACATGCCGAGCAATACTAGAAGCTGCCTGAAGACCATGGACGCACGAGGGGTTCAGCTGCTAGTGCGTGTATCGACTTGGCGTTAGCAGCTCATAGAATGTCACATGGCGAATCAAGACACTGCACAGTAGCACAAATGGCCGCAACCCGTCACGGCTATTCAGCTCCAATCCTCTTGCCTTCCCACCTCTCCCGGCCTCACGACTCTGTTGACTGGTGATTCATGCATGGGAAAGCGTGACGAACTCTTAACCGTAAAGCATGATTGCAGCAACCGTAGGACAAAAACGCGAGATGTAAAATACTGCGCTGCTTCGTATTTGGCAAAAGTGGGGATTACCGCAAAAATGGAAATTCGGCATTTGCAAGTTCAGACAAGCAATCAAACTTTAGGAAATGCCATACCTGAACAATGCATGAAAGCTTGGCGCGCGCGCCGTGAGGAGAATGCATGGCGCTTTGGCATGTGCGACACCAAAATAAGTAATGCCGCATCGGGACATACGAGACCTGGGTTGCATCACCGACCTTTGGAATAGCGAAATGCGAACAATGTACACCAATTCGGGTTAGGGACTCGATATATTTTTGGGAGTTGCCTTCATGGGGGTGTGCTCCACTTGGAATTTCTTGAGTGCACCGGAGCTGGTCGCCCGTTGATCTACATGCATCTTGGAGATCGACGGCGTATTCTTAAAGAAGCATCCAAATGTTTGATCGGTCCCACAACCAGGCCCACCATACCTTCCAATGGAATTCTTTTCCACGTAGAAGCTCGCTCCTGCGCGGCGACCACCCTCAAATCAATCCACGGTGCAGCAGAGGCCTTGCTCCTGCGCGGCGACCACCCTCAAATCAATCCACGGTGCAGCAGAGGCCTTGCTCCCCACGGCGACCACCCTCAAATCAATCCACGGTGCAGCAGAGGCCTTGCTCCTTCACGGCGACCACCCTCAAATCAATCCACGGTGCAGCAGAGGCCTTGCTCCTGCACGGCGACCCCCCTCAAATCAATCCACGGTGCAGCAGAGGCCTTGCTCCATCACAGCGACCACCCTCAAATCAATCCATGGTGCAGCAGAGGCCTCGCTCCTTCACGGCGACCACCCTCAAATCAATCCACGGTGCAGCAGAGGCCTTGCTCCTGCGCGGACCACCTCAAATCAATCCACGGTGCAGCAGAGGCCTTGCTCCTGCGCGGCGACCCCCTCAAATCAATCCATGGTGCAGCAGAGGCCTCGCTCCTTCACGGCGACCACCCTCAAATCAATCCACGGTGCAGCAGAGGCCTGGCTCCTTCACGGCGACCACCCTCAAATCAATCCACGGTGCAGCAGAGACCTTGCTCCTGCGCGGCGACCACCCTCAAATCAATCCACGGTGCAGCAGAGGCCTGGCTGCTTCACGACGACCACCCTCAAGTCATTGGATGAAAAAGGAGCCCGCTCCTGCGCGGCGATATTCCTCGTATCAGTGCATCGCACGTGAGGCTGCTCTTAGCGATGCTCACCCTTGGATCAGCACGTGACATAGACGCCCGCTCTGTGCAACACACTCGAATCAAAGCAAAACATAGACGCCCGGCCATGAGCAATAACCTCCCTCATAACAACGCTTGGCATAGAAACCCACTGGTGCCGAAGGTATGACATGACCTTGAGCGGCATCTGTGGCGCTCATCTCCGGAGTGTGCTTGCGGACGTGTATTGACAAGGTACCATGCCGAAGGTATGACATGACCTTAAGCGGCATCTGTGGCGCATCTCCGGAGTGTGCTTGCGGACGTGCATTGACAAGGTACCATGCCGAAGGTACATGACCTTGAGCGGCATCTGTGGCGCTCATCTCCGGAGTGTGCTTGCGGACGTGCATTGACAGGGTACCATGCCGAAGGTATGACATGACCTTGAGCGGCATCTGTGGCGCTCATCTCCGGAGTGTGCTTGCGGACGTGCATTGACAAGGTACCATGCCGAAGGTATGACATGACCTTGAGCGGCATCTGTGGCGCTCATCTCCGAAGTGTGCTTGCGGAACTGCTTTGACGGGGAATCATGCCAAAGCTATGACATCCCCTCGAGCGGCAGTTGATTTGGCAAAGGGTTGCTTCTGTGGCTTTCACCTTCAGAGTGTGCTTTCGCCAGTCTGGATATGAGATATGACATAGAACTTCCCAAGCCAAACTCTGGGACATCTTCAACATGAATAACTGAGCTTCGTTGGGATGCATTTAGTTCCTCCTGCAACTGCACGCGAAGTAGTCAGGTTCTAAATCATCTACGACTTGCCTTCAGCAGATGATTGTTGTGCGCAGCCACTCATAGCTCAGTTTGCTATGTTACCACTGATCCGCTCAAAACTGGCAGCTTTGATGCTGGTGGTGCCTTAAGGGAGGGCAAGGGAATCGTGGTTGCCTAGATGGTTGGCAGCCGCAATCGTGGTGGTGCCTGAAGGTGGGGGAGGGAAGAAGGGGAAGTGGCTGTTCGGTTGAGGTACTGGGGCGGCTTACCAATCTTGATAATTCTTCTTGGAGCACTTGGCAACGCAAGCTTGCGAGAGGGGGCAGAAAGGAAAACTCCTGCCGTATCGAAGGCTCTTTGAAACGGCAAGTTTCGCTGGTGGGCTGCAGATGCTCAGTGGGGGAAGCTGCGACAGAAGGGGGTTCCTGAGGAGGAAGGAGCGGCTGCTGCAGCGTGATTGGACGCGTCATATCCGGCGAGCCTGAACAGAACACGTGCTGATTACATAGCTGGTCAAAAACAAGTATTTGGAAAATGGAGCTCCTGAATTGCTCCTTGCGAAAGGGAAACATCGATCAAAATGTGATATGCACATGAATCGGCAAAAGTAACGTACACTACATGGAATTTGGATGGAACAGCATCGGTGCCCGATGGTAGTGCCTTTGTGTGAGCAAAGGGATGGCTAGGATTTGATGACATCCGAGTAAAGATTCAAGCTCTGCAATCTCAATTGAAACGCAAAAGATATTGAGGCGCTTCCAATACGGTGAAAGCTTAGGGCATCTCGTAGCACTGAGGCCCCAAAACCTGATGGTGCGACGCCTCTTGCCATGCCAAAAACCCTAAACTGTCGACAAGAATGGGGCGGACTGAGAATACCATCAGCAGGTGCGTGTGTTGCTGAGGGAGCTGAACGGGGCGACGAAGTCAAGCTCAGTGCATCATTCACATCCTGGCCAAGTATCACACAAGCGTCTTAGCATTTTGAAAATGTTTCGCAGCTCTGATTCCGTTTCACTGCCTTCCAACTACCTGACTGTGCTAGACCGTATGCCTCCGTATTAAAATTTTCACCCTGAGCAAATGTCATCTCGCAAATAGAGCTCTGTGTTTCGAAATTTTCGAGGCGATGCCGGATTGAACTGCCTGTCCCAACAAGGCTAAGCTAGCCGGCACGCGTTGAGAAGAAGGCCGCTCACACCTCTTCAAACAAGCTTTTAGTGCTCCTTGGAAATTTAGAACGCGCAGAATAGACAGAAATTCGAAAGACACTATTCTTGACTACAGAAAGAGATATTCTCGATATGCTCCCAACTGGAGCGCGATCCAGCACCATGAGCGCTGCCAGCACCGACACAAATAGTGTCGCAATCAGTTTGCAGTTCTCCATCTTCAGCACCTACAGCCAGCAGAGTTGATGTCCTTAGGATAGCAGCGTTATGTTCAAGCATTCGAAATAGCACCCTTCTTCGTAGTTCAAGGTGTCGATCATCCCCAAGTATTGGCGTCTGCCTTGCCATGTAGGTGTGCTGTATCATACAGCCCCAGCGCATGCGTCAGTTTCGAACATTCTCAACACCTAGTAGCCTTGTTCTTAGAATAACTTCCTACAGTTCATATGTTCTTAGAACAACTTCCTGTAGTACATACGTTTGCAATACGGTAGGGATTGTACCGCACACGTCTGAAGTGAATGCCCAAAAGGTTTTTGTTTGCAGTGCGAGTTCTCTTCTATGTTTTACATTCTCCTTTCCGGCGACACCTACCGTAGCCTCTACCAAACCTTTAGAACCAAGTGAAGGCACATACCTTTTTTATACTCGGTACTGCTTGCTAAACAGTTTCACGCCTTCGCTTGCATGTTGCAAACCTGATACAAGCGCAGAAATGTCACCTCCACGGTAGCAGCAAAGCTCAAACCGCAACGGGCGACGAAGCATCGACGATGGAATGCTGATCCGACGATACAGAGGTTTATATGAGCTAT
Source organism: Cymbomonas tetramitiformis (assembly GCA_001247695.2). Taxonomy (NCBI): domain Eukaryota; kingdom Viridiplantae; phylum Chlorophyta; class Pyramimonadophyceae; order Pyramimonadales; family Pyramimonadaceae; genus Cymbomonas; species Cymbomonas tetramitiformis. The sequence goes on from LGRX02033270.1 coordinate 60,302, forward strand.
CGACGTATCATTTTCCCCAACTCCTTGAGTTGGTGATGGTGGTCCTGTTCCAGCGGCAATGGTGTCCGCGATGTCGTTGTGTTCACCGTCTGCTGCCGGCGACGCGTCATTGCGGTCATTGTGTCGCAGTGTCTCACGCGATAGACGTAGCCGTGACATGCCGCATTCATCATGTGTCATCGGACAAGTTCCCAGCCATAGCCAGCGCAGCGCAGCGCAGCGCAGCGCCCGTGCATTCATCATCTTCATGTGTAATGAACCCTCTTTTATACGAGATGACAGACACTTGGCAGGTCTTCATTTTGCGTCATATTTAATTTATGAAGATCGCGAATGACATGCTGATCTATGTCACATGGTAATTTAACGTTTTAATCTGTACCGCTCATAAAAGCTACTAGCTTCAATAAATACAGCAGAGCCGCGAGATCGGAATCTCACAAGAATCTCGAGCGTAATACCGTATTTATTTATAACAACCTTGTAAAATTTATACCAGAGTAGTTAGTTTTAGGAGACCGATCGATCTATCGGGAGGGCTTTTCACATAACTCGATATACACGTGGCAAAGCCTATGTTACTTAGGGATGTCGTACATTTCCCACGTGTATGTATGTATATATAGAAAACCCTCCCGATAGGTCGATGCACCTTTAAAAAAATAGTGCTCCTACACCCCACATTCATATTTCTAATAATAGCATGCCGTTGAACTAACTAAATATGGATTCACTGTCATACGGTAATCCTGCGGTTGTCTGCACTTTTTATTTCGTTAACTGCGATATATACCGTAGAGATTAATGATGCTGACGAGTTTATATATTGACGACTCCGAGAATGAAATAAATAGTATATGGAGACAAAACGTTGTACCGTGTCCCATATGTAAATCATGGTCACGATACGGTGAATAAAAATATCTTACGATCATAATTCATAAATCATGAAAGGTCATTCTCATACGATAGATCTCTCAACCGAAAGTGGAAAGAGCCTTCTTTCACGTGGACGCCTGGTTGACAGACAGCATTCCCTGCCATGCCCTGAGGCTTTCATGTTTTATATTTTGTGGCGTGTTTTGATACAGGTAAGGATTGCGACCCTCACACTGTGCATGCTAAATATGTTATCACTCCGTTGTGTTCATCTTGTTTTGTGCTTCGCAAAACTCCCTTACGCCTTACACATCCATCCGCTCCTATGTCCCCTCCTTCACCAAGAACGCGTTGCGAGCACATGTACACAATCTGTCGTGCTGAAGATATATTCTCCTTGAGGCAAGTTTATAACTGAATTGCGGGGTAGTCGTGACGCCCTTCAGATATTTAAACGTCTGACCGAGTGGGCTTCGATTTTCGCTCGCGGTGGGATGTCTAGCGACGCGAATATGGTCGATACGCGTTGTTCCAGTCAGGAAACACCCTCATCCGGAGACTCGCCATCCTTCGACTGGTTTGCCGCCCTACCAACAGGTCTACAGCTCCATGTGGTATACATGTTAGGGAGCGTCGAGCATGCGAGCGCTCTGGCTTTGTGCAGCCGTCGCACCTATATTATCGTCAATGAATACTGGAAGACCTCGCCGCAGCTTGTGATAAGTCGTTCCAGCGAGTTGCAGTGCACGAGGGGTCCTGGCGCCGCTCTACGTGTAGTGGAGTTAGCCAAGTCGAAACTGCTATCACCTCCAAACGTGGCGTTCGTTTTCTACACCGGGAGGTGCTCGCAACCGGACCTTCGCGCCGCGCTCAAAAGCAGTTCCTTCCCTCCCGGCATGACGATAATTGCTGCTCAATCTGAGTCTCTGCAAGTCAATGATAAGGCTGTCTGCGAGCACAGCAGCACTTTCAGCATCTTCCTCGGCAGCTTCCCCGACGCCGTGTGCTGCTCGATCCCTATCACAGCAGACTCGCAAAGCACATCCTCCGAGTCCTCAGATCCTTACAGCACCATACAGCAAGCGCTGGTCGGGAAGTCCAACGGGACCTACGACCCAAGCTTCTGGAAGGTGTGGGATGCTCTTCACCTCGAACCCCGAACCTCTCACCTTGTGTGTCGCGACTGTTAAAACTGCTGTGACTCGGAGGGAAGAGATTGTCCGTCTACTGCCGGGTGAGCTGGGCGTCTCGTTGCTTTTGAATTCAAGGTAAAGGGGACACATACCAGCATCGCGCAGCCTGTATCCCTTGAACTAAAGAGGCTCTGTGTTTCTCTATCCTTAAAGTGAATACTTTGCCCGGCGGCCTTTCCCGACACGTTGCCTTGTCGTCAGTTGCATAGTGTAAACGCCCCAATCCTCTAGGTCGGTGGGTGGAGGGAGGGGAGTTCTTTGCCTTGTTTGCAGGTCTTTGTCGTTAATGTCTGCGGCCAGTACGGCTACCATGTGGCGCAGCAGACGGTTGCCAGCATCCAGCAGCACCATCCTGAGGCGGCCATCATTGGCGGCATCTGCTCCGCGGGAGACGTGTCCCAAGCAACAGACACTCAGACACCCAAAACTCCCCGAGATCTTCGTACTCTCTCTGTCAAGCGCCTCAAGGAGATGGTACGGGAGGCGTTCGGTGCAAGTGCCACGCGTGGCTTGATCGAGAGGGAGGACCTGGAACGCGAGGCAGCGCGGTCGTTGGCGTTGGCGAGGCAGCGCGATGGTAGCCTTGTGCATGTGGATAGCGGGGTGACGGTGCTCGCAATGGGGGGCACGGTCCCCCTCAAGAGTGCCGTGTCGAAAGGCGCTGAACGCTTCTCAAACTCCTCCTGGTGCATCACCTCCTGCGAGGCCATTCCCGCCGGTGATAAGCGGCTCCCGGAGGAACTTGAGGAGGCCCCCGTGTGGCAGAAGGTGACTGGCTTGAGATGTGCCGGAGGTGAGGGGAGGCCCTCCGAAGGGGGCTCCACCACAGAGAAAGATGCGCCCGGGGAAGAGCTCGGGGTGCTGGACTGGTTCAGGCGGTGTTATGCGGAGGCAGAAGACAACTTTGATCATCGACCCGTACCTCAGACCATCGGGGTCATGCCCCCCTTAGGCCGGGGATATGTGCTGCACGACGTGGAGGTGGGTCATGCCCCCCTTAGGCCGGGGATATGTGCTGCACGACTTGGAGGTGGGTCGTGCCCCCCTTAGGCCGGGGGTATGTGCTGCACGACTTGGGAGGTGGGTCATGCCCCCCTTAGGCCGGGGGTATGTGCTGCACGACTTGGGAGGTGGGTCATACCCCCCTTGGGCCGGGGGTATGTGCTGCACGACTTGGGAGGTGGGTGTGCTTGTTCATAGGGTTTAACATTTCTGATCCTTGAGGGACGCCACGTCACTGCATTGAAGTGCAGCACCCGAGCTCTAAAGTGCACGTGCGCCGTCTAGATGCTAGCAGACTGGAATAACCAAAAAGCTCCTTCTGACTGTGCTAACAACATCCACCATCAACTTTCCAAATTGTATTTTGCAACAGTTGCAACGTAAAAGGTAAACCCACTTCGATATTTTCTACATGGATTTATAGGAATATTTCGAAACAGTGATAATGTTTGGAACAACAGAACTGATGGGTGGACAGGGCTACGCTGTTTTATTGTTCAGATTCACGATGATGCGTTGTGGGTCGACAACAGAGAGCCCCTCACAGGATCCTTCTTGAACCTCTACCAACTTACAGAACAAGCGTGTGTAATGGACCTAGAGAACATGTTGCGGCGGCTCAAAAGCGAGGTGAGTGCTACTGGAGATGCGTACCGCTGAGGAAATGACGTGTAGACTATAAATGTGAGGTGGATGTGAGCTGTGCCGCTGGGGAAATCACAGGGAGTGTGAGGTGAGTGCTGCGAGGGAAGAGATTTGAGGTGGATGGATGGTTTGGGAAGCTGGGATGTGAGGTGGGTGTTGCATATAGCTGGGATTTTAGTTGGGTGCTTGGGAGGCTAGGATATGAGGGGGATGTTTTGGGGGGCTTGGCCGTTTCTTTTCTACCTGTTAAAGTCCCGCATTGTCCCGCATTGGATGCCGTTGCATGCGCGCGCAGGGCGGCGGTTTTGTTTTGAGCAATTTCAGCGACGGTTTTCAAGGGATTGGTTCGGCCGCAGGTGGATGAGGAGGGCCAGGAGCTCATGGGTGCACTGATGTTCTCTTGCGCCGGGCGTGGTCCACGGGCCGGTAGCTTCATACAGAGTGCCATGATGGATGCCTCGCGTTTCCAAGAGCGGTTCCCATGCGTGCCTCTCACTGGGTACTATGCGGGTGGAGAGATTGGTAACAAGCTCTTCTGACAACTTGCCTGCCCTTTAGACCCTTCTGCTGTGCACAGAATGAGCGCTCCTTGGTAGGTGGTGCACACAGCATGGCGTAGCCATGTCTTCGATGTGAGTCATATGTGTTGTTGGGATTTCTTAACCAGGGCATCTTGCACAATAATGAAGATAGCATGTTGGCCTCTCTCACTAAGTGATGGTGTCGTGGCCATTCCTACTGTTGCTGCCATAGGGCTGCAAGGACCGGGCAGGCGTTTTTTTGGACAACTTTTTGGCGATTTGTTGGACACCTTTGATTACATTATGATATTGCCTTTTTTTTCTGCCACAGGGCCACAGGCGCTTGCGGATGACCACGGGGTCTTCCATGCTGGCAATGTCTCCGTTCAGGGGTTCACTGTTGTCTTTGGGCTTTTCATCGTCCCAAGGCAAGATGGCAAAGCCGCTGCCCTGTACCGCAGCATTGACGACTCTCCAGAAAAAATCTCCGAGTACTTCATGAAGAAACGCAATGAAGGAGCTACTATGGCTCCAGAGCAGGGAGCTGACTGAATTTTGCCAGTTGATTACGGTATGGATATAATTTACTGTGAAATCTGTCTGTAAGTTCTTGACGTTTCTTGATTTCTAAATCCGCTTAGATAGGGCGTCTGTCGCCTGGAATATCTCTATATTTCGCCATGGTATCTGTGCCATGCGCACCTTGGTGGAAAATGAATGCACAATGTATTTCAGTTTTGGGGGTGCAAGGGATCACCATTATTCGGTGAACACCGATCATTAATGCATATTCTGTAAATCGCGCGTTGGTAAGATTTATATTAGTATGTTATGCACGAATGGCAATGAACAACTCGATGTATGTTAGGTATACCTGCTCACTATCATGTTTCATACAGCACGATTCGCGAGGCCATTTGAAATCTGATCGTTCGAATCGACGTTGAAATCTCACCATTCGTGTATGTCTTATTCGCAAAGAATACAACAATGCGGTGAACGCTGACTATGATTGGATCATGACCATGACCAACCGCCGACGTTGACATTGTCATCGTCCCGCTTTGCCATTCGCGGGTTTTTTTTTAAAGGTAAGGTGACGTGTAAGCAAGGAATTTGCTTTGGCCATCGTCAAACATAAAGAGTAGAGGTTTGCGGAGCCTGTCATAAGCGGCTAGGCAAACTAGGGGGTAACGTATGGAAGGTGGCAGGTGCGGCACATACAACGGGGAAGTACTGAAAGGGGCAGGCACTAGGCGGGCAAAAGAGCGTGTCATTGCGGCCTGGTGAGTTGTGTATTGTGCTTTAGAGCTGTGCCGCGACACGATGCGCCTGTATAACTTTGTTGTGACTGGACACCCAATGCGAATATTGCCTGACACGCCATCTCGATGGTTTATAGTATGCCAAATGCATTACGCTGCTTACCTTTGATATGCTTATACGCAATGCACAATTTCACGCATCACACTTATACACAATATCAGGACTCGTGTGTAATGTTTGTCGGAGAATATGCTATGGTCACGAACGAGAACACACCATATGGTTTCGAATTTGATATATATTGATATTTGCCACGCCATAATATGGGATATCCTCAAATAAGGAAATTGAGAATACTCCTTGACTATTGCAGTACGCCCCAAATATTCCAAGGGTCGGTATCGATTGTACCAAAAGCCGATAGTATCGATAGTCGCTATCGATACTATCGGCGATAGTGAGAGTGCAACGCACTATCGCCGATTAATCGATCGTATAAGCACTCGTATTAGCATGTTTGTTATGTGCTGTATATGGCACTCCGCATGTAAATGACGAGCAATCGATATTATCGAATTGATACCAATAATCGATTGCAAAAAAATAAGTATCACTTGCAATCGATAGCAAATTTTAGAACCGATACCGGCCCTTGAAATATTCTTAGCACTGAGTATTGGTGTATTGGTGGATGTTAAGAATAATCCCCAAAATAAGGAGGTTCTCGAGCATGCATGATAAGTATTCCTGCGGTTGTGTTGCCATATTCACTTTTCTCAGATATTTTAAGAATCTGCTCTTCGCGAGTCTCATGTATTTGCACATGAGCTACATATTCTATGTGAGAGAGGATTTTTTTTTTTGATATCTTGCGAAATACTCTGTCTGCGTCCTCAGGAATATTTTCATGGAACCATACCCTTCAGTCTTGAAGATTTTTGGCTTCGCTTCACAACATCAACACGTTTTTGTGGCGGTTCTACTTCTAACATGTCTAGCTCATCTCATGAACTAAGCTGCCTCCCACCATCTGCCCGTGTTCTCGTAGAAAGTGGTGCAATAGCAATCCCAACATGCGCGACTGACTACACACGTATTGTTGCTAACGTAGCTTTAGACTATCGAAAGTCATGCTTGCGACGCTGAGAGTAATACGATACATATACGAGTACAAGTTACAACCGGTACCTGAGGACATATGTTGAATATATACCCAACAACACCTTGCGCAACATTCCATTCGATCTGGATCCCCTTGACTGTTGCGAATCCCTTGCTGCTGATTGGAATAGGGACGAGGTCGGCATTCATGTATACTTCGGCATAAGGTCCCACGTAAGGCCTGCACACGATAAGCGACGTGAGATGGGTGGAGATAACGCACAATAACATACGCGATAAATTTCGCGCACATTCCTAAATGCGTGACAATCGTTACGCCTGAGCTTGGTTGACGCCAAGCACTCTCATTATCCTCTGACCAACCTCCAGAAAATGGGAGTGATATGCACCCAACACCTTCTTGCTATATCGGGGTTTGTGTAATTTCAAAAGGGGCAACACATATGCGGGAAGGATCATTTGATGGCGGGAGCCCTGAAGAAGTCTCTAGATCACCGCACGCTTAAGCCCTATTCTCAAGTAGAATTTGTCTTCGAAACACGAGACGAACTTTTAGGGGGATAACGATTATTTAGCCGTATCAGGGGCAGTGTCGAGCCAACAATAGATACTTCAGGGCATCACCTTCGTCCAATAAAATGGTTTTCTAGGTTGCAACGCATGATGCGATTACTCGGACCAAGAGTCGAATTTATCCTAGAAATGCCAACCGCGCGCGATGTTTTTGAAAAGGGGGGTATTTCAAGGATAGGTATCGATATTCGATAGCTGCGATGGTACCGATTAATCGATATCGATTGTTATTCATCGATACGAAATTTGTGCCTATCGAAATTGGTTGATACGTAGGGCCGTTTATTCACTATTGATCGACGATCTTTTGCGAACCGCTATCGAAATTGATCGATACCTGGCGTGTACCTATCGAAATCGATCGATTATTCAAATTGTAGGTGCACTGATCGGCTATTATCGAAATATTGATTAATCGATCCTGAAAGTTCCTAATCTGAGCTTGGCATTCGCTTTTAACTTGTTATGATGGGAAACGATATTGATACCCGATTGGATGATTAGCGATAGCCGATCGGCGGAGTAGTGTTCAAAACCAGGATTCAGATCGCACATTGGATCGATATTGGTTATTTGTACCCTGCAAGCCTGCATATCGTGTAGTTCTTGTAGTAATTCAGCTCACATGAGGACTTATCGATGCATCGATATATCGACGATAGTCACTTGTTCATTTGAACTTATTCATTGATTAGCTTAGCAAAGTTATTCATATTAATCGATAAGTGATAACAAACTATTGTGATTTATCGATAAATTAGCTCACCGCTTATCGTCATTTATTGATATCCCCGAGGACTTACTGTTATTGATCGATACTCGGACGTTATCTATCGAAAACTATCGACATGGCCTAAAACTTTCGATACGTATCCCGCTTGGGGTATTTTAGGGGTTTTAGAGGTTTCAAGGGGGCCCGCGGTCCAAATAAATTACTCGCCATGGGTAATTTTTCTCCCTCCACCGTGCTGTTGTTTTTCACCATAATAATAATACGTATAACATTTACGCTGAGAATAACCATTTTCTTATACCAGGGGCACGATCACACAATGAACAATAATCAGGTTTTCGCATCGGAAGCACTTCAAATTTGTCGCACCGGTTATTTTATTTGTCGCACCGTGCTGTAATTATACCGTGCGACAGAAATGAGCGTGGCGCTCATGTCTGTCGCAGGTGCGACAGACGTGGGCGCCACGCTCATTTCTGTCGTGAAAATTCACAGAAAATTTCCGAAAATGAAATTAAGCTAGGGGGAACACAAACGAATAGTACCGCGATTGTGACTTGAAAAACAAAATTACTGAACGAGTAGTACCGCGAATATTACATAAAACACAGGTGTATTATACGATCACTTGGGGACATTCATATAGCACGAGGCATACATGAGTAGCAAGCAAGCAAGCATTTCAGATGGATAAAGATACAAAGAGAAAAACCGATTACTCTCTTAAAAAATATTAACATAATTACTTATTACTACTAGGCTGCTAGTTTCTAATACAAGGATTCAACTACCCGAGGGCGATATGAAAATCTAAACTAGGAAACTAGAGCACAGCGCACGTTCCAAAATCTTCAGAACCAAAACGTTTCCTGCAGCACACGAACAGCGAATCAGTCAGGACGTTGGGGATCGAACCCAATACCGACAGCCAACTGCTGTCCGCATTTCACCCTCGGGTGGGCGTCTACGTACAAAATAGACGTTTTGAAAACAGCAGCGGAACAGTGGGTGGGAAATCTAAAATTCTGAACATCAATAATCGGCGAAACCTAAACAGAGCTGGAAGTCACAGGATGCCGCCAGCACTCTGCTGGCGGCATAAAAAGATGCTCGGCGTAAAAAACAAAACCTGCAAAAAACGAAACGCTGGTTAGTAAAGACGTTGGGAATCGAACCCAACCCGTCGGAGAATCCCGCCGGTCTCCAAGCACCCCTTCAGCTTAGTAGGGCCAGAGGGAAAGGTGCTGCCAGGAACGTTGCTGGCGGCTTCAGAAAAGGCACAGCATGAATTATACACTATGGCCGTTGCTGGCGCCTTCAGAAAAGGCACAGCATAAACCTGCAAAAAAGCAGAGCGCTGCTCAGGAAGGAAGAATTCCTGTTGGAAATTGAACCCAAACCGTCAAGCGGGATGCAAACACGCCCGACGGCCTCCAATCATCCATATATCGCAGGACGGGCTGCTGGCGGGATGCGGCTCATGTGAGAACATCGCAGGAACGCCCCCCCCGCCGGGTTCCACGCATGCACACGAAAACATGGTCAATATGAAATATCGCTAAAGAAAAGTAGCGCGCAAAAATTATTAATCAAACAAAAACACAAGCCGCGCGCTGAGACAGCGAGCAGGTAGGCGCAAGATAAGAGCTTGGAGAAAAATGAAAACGTTGCCGACCAGGATCATACCATATCCACTTTTGTCCGGGCCGCGCCGCCGATAGGAGTGGTGAGATGATCTTGAATGACGAGATGCGTAAATAATTGGAAATTCCGCATATCTTCGGGGTAAAATATGGAATTGTTACCCGTGTCTCTCGTCGTCGGTTACTAACGATCGGTGCTGTAGTGCGAAACAATCCGGGGTAGGACTGCTGATGATGATGTTGAGATCGGTAAACCTGTTAGAGCAGTTTTGCGACAAATTCATAATTGTAAATTCCGCATATCTTCGGGGTAAAATATGGAATTGTTACCCGTGTCTCTCGTTGTCGGTTACGAACGATCGGTCGAAAGAATCCGGGGTAGGACTGCCGAGATGCTATCGTATCATGATTGGCCGGTAAAGCGCGAGCGCTCGACACAATCATGGTAGGACTGCTGACATGGATGAAAAACAGCATATATATCTTCGTGGTATAATTTTGAATTGTTAAACGTTTCTCTCGTTGTCGGTTACGACCGATCGGTCGAAAGAATCCGGGGTAGGACTGCTGAGATGCTATCGTATCTTGATTGGCCGGTAAAGCGCGAGCGCTCGACACAATCCGGGGTAGGACTGCTGACATGGGCAGAATTCTTTTGGAAAATTTCCAACGGCATAATTTTTGAGGGACAGCTCCTGCGGTGTGGCCACTTTTTTCCAGGAAACCTGTTTCGCTCCTTTAATGGAAACGAAATGAAAAACAACATATTTCTGAAAAAGCTGCGAAGCGTCGTTAATATAAACGAATCTTTTGCGACACGACAAATAAAATAACCCGTGCGACACAAATGAGGGGCTACCTTTCGCATTAGCATATGATGGAACACCTTATATTAGACATGAAAATTGAAGTGTAAGGCTCTTTTGAGAGAGGATCATGATGGCGCAACAACCGACCTCCCGTATCAAACGTCCTGACCACACGACAGCTTGTATTAACTATTTCGTCGATTCGGTTGCTCCCCCTCGCTTGCTGACACATCTATAATGTTATCTGCTGGAGTCAGTGCACCGTAGGTCACAACTTGCATGACTCCGTTCGACTGTACCAGTACTCGTACAGTACTTGGTGACAGATACCTAGGTCACAGATGCATTATATATTCGTTTGTCTTTATAATCAGTTAACACTTGTATCAAACTATTCAGTGACCACGCGATATATTACGGTATAATATATCTCACAGGTTATGGGGTATCACCCCGCTTTTCTCACTGCTGACTTTAACATGATTGGCTAAGCTTTTCCGCTTGGCGGGGCGTTGGGGCCTCGCGAGGTGTTGAATTGGCCATTTTAGGGCGTGCGGTTTGCGCTAAGTTGCGGTGAGATTTCGGATTGGGAACTTTCGGCAACTTCTTTGAATGTCCGCCTTGGATTTTGTTTTTGACTTGGCTTGATCACCCCTGTCGACATCTCCTTGGCCGTCGCGTATTCGACTTCGTTGATTTCGTTCGACCCCCATTTTGTCCTCACTCCGCAACTGCATTCCCGTTATGTCCACCGCGCCCGATGGCGTTCTTCTTGTCGTTGCGGGGCGTGAAGCCCTTCGTGTCGTCGATACGGGTGTGAAGGGCCTTGATCTCTTTCTTCACGTCGAAGAGCTGGTCGCGGAGCTCGCTGAAGACGGTCTTGAAGTCCTCGTCGTCGCTCTGCCCAGTCAGGGTGAGGGCGGAGAACGTGCGCGCAGCAGGCGGGACGTGCGTATCCGTCCCGTTTTGTGCGTAGCACTCGCGGGTCCATTGCTGAATGGTGGCAAGGGACTCCGCCGCACGTTGGTCGTGCAACAGAAGCCGGTTGACGACCGGGGCGTAGAAAACCGGGTCGAGGGACTTGATGAACAAGGACTTGACCTCCATGTCGTCGAGGGTGCTCTTCCGTCGAGCGGACCGGAGAGCGGCGTTGAAAGCGGCGATAGCCCGCGACGGGTCGAACTGGTTGATCTTGATGGCCAGAAGGTCTGCGGTGCCCTGAAAGGGTCCGCCGGAATCCAGAAGCATTCTGGCGATCTCCAGCAACACCCGTTTCCCATCAAACGGGTGTGTCTCCGCCGAAGACTCCATCCAGTCTGCCGCGGGCGACACCGGAGCGACGATGAATTCCAGTGTCGAAAATAGTAGTTTGTTCGCCTCGGCGCGAACGGGCAGCGTGGCATCCTCCAGGTCGAACAGAGAGGAAAACGCGGACTCCTCAGTGACGAAAATGTCCCGTAATGCCAACACCAGACGGGCAAAAACAGAGCTGACGTTCGATTCCGTACCATCAAACCGTCCATACATGCTTGTCGTCGTACACCTTCTTGATGACGAGCTTGGCGGCACGCTCGTCGAAGGATTCCTTCGCCAGACATTTGACCGCGTCGAGGAATAGTGCCCCTGCCGATTGGGCAGCCGACGCAGCCGCAACCGTAGGGGTGGCCGGTGTGGTTGCATGTCGGGCTGCGGCATCGTCGAAAATGGTAACTAGTGAGCGGCGTGCGGCCGCAGTGTGTGATCTCGTAGAAGTACCCATGATGAATTGACTACAGAGACAGGGTGAGGTGGATAATGCGAGGCGAGGCGAGGCTAACGGTGTGGGCGACGGCTTGCGAGTTGCGGCGGGTCGTCGAGGATAAATCGGGGAAACAGCAAATTGCACGCGGTCGTGTGGGACGAAAGGTACGCATTTCCAAGAATTTCGCGGAAATTCACCTAGATTTTTTTACCTATATTTCTCATTTTCACCTAAATTTCGCGCAGATTTTTCGAGAATTTCTCACGAAATCTCGCATTTTGCATACATACAAAGGAGTACAATATACAGGCTAACTTTTGAAAAATTCATGGTATTAAGAAAAATGGTAATAAGAAAGCAACCATCGATCGTTTGGGGGCACCCGGGCAGGGGGGGGGCGGTATACGGGTATTCATGTTAAGAGATTCGTTGGCTAGTAGATGCTCGAGCTAAGAAAGTTCCGATTGTACACATGCGACATGACGAGTTAACGACACAAGCAAACAATGATACATGGCACTACGTAGTTTATTAGCTTTTATTATTTCAAAACATGTTTACAACCTCTTATTATACGTACCTCAGCAACGAAGTCAACATCAAAGCTTTATTATTATACCCGAGCTTCAAATTATATCTACAACCTCTGATTGTACCTCAACATCAAAGCTGACTGCAAGTAGTCTGCTAGGCAGTTATTCTGCTCCTCACCAAACATGTTCGCAAGGAGGGAAAAAACACGTTCACAACACGTTGGTGTGCTAAGTCCCAATTGTGTGTGAAACGGTTGGATCTTGGTTGATCTTGGATGGGTCTCACGATTTCGTTGATGACACAGGGTTAACGACGATTCCGGCTGAATTCCTGTGGACAGACGGCCATAATGATACAATGACCACTCAAAATGCGAAATTTGCCAAATTTCGAATTTCTCCCCCAAATTTCGCGGGCACGAAAATTTGCTGCCTATATTTCTTCAAAATTTTTTGATTTTTTAGGTACCTAGATTTCGCAAAAATTTTCGCGAAATTCTTGGAAGGCCTTAACGAAAGGACGTGATCAATGTCGGACGGTGTGCTAGCGACCAGAAACAACAAAATCCAGCCCAACGATACTGCACGGAAATCAAGCTGCCATAACGCGCACCCCTATCATGTCCAATCAACCGCGCGTCCGTAACTGAGCCATACCACCCGCACCGAAAACCTCTCTAACGCGGGTCCCTCACCCCATCTCAAGCGTCGGTGTTTAGCCAATCATGGCCAAAGTCGCAGTGTAAAATTAAGCGTGCGTGGTACCAAACCTGCTGAATATATCAGCTGGACTGTACATTCGGTGTGGTAGATAATCAGAATAGATAATCGGGCAGAATACTCAGTCTCTTCCCGTTATATGTTCGGGGTCTAGGGTTCCGGGACCGGTGGCAGTCATACACCCTAACTATAGGAATGACAGTCGGGGTGTCACTTCCAGCACACGCCTCTCGGATTGGCTTACGCAGGTGCTGGGGAGCCGAGTGACCTCTCGGGCTTCCTCGAGGAGTTCGCTCGTATCGTTGGTGATGCCTCTACCCTGCTTGCCTCCCTCCGTCATGACGAGCGCGAGGTTGCACGCGACACACCGCCGCCACGGGGCGATTTTTCCCGTCGGCATGGGGGCGGTGGTGTCAAATTTCCACCGTCCAAGTGGCGCGACGAGCGGAACCGTCGGACCGACGGTAAATTTCATGGCCGTAACCGTCACGTGGGATGGAAGCATCGCTTTGCGGCCTCCCCGCTCCCGAAAGGCGGGAATTGGTCTCAATCGCGCCCGACGCAGGGTGCTAGGAACATTTCTTTTCACTCTGCATCTTCGGCCTTCGTACAGGAGTGCCCCATCTGCCCTGGGCACTTTCACGACACTGCACGTTGCCCGGCGGTGTGTGGTTCGTGTGATGTGGGGCTTCGTGATGCCGCCGTGGACTTGGACGAGGTGGTTTCGGCATTCCACGAACCGCCTTCGACGACGAGAACGACGAGGAGTTTGCTCGCCTGTGCCACCGACACGACCAGCCGCTGGTGCGTGACGACCCGGAGCCCTTCACCTACCCAGTAGAGCACGATGTAGGATTGCGTGCTCACTATGCGGGCTTGGGTCGTGGTGCCGCGGACGCCGGCGTGGAGGATGTTCTGTCCGACGCACGGGGTGGCCTAGACTCCCTGCGGTCTGCGGCTGCGGCTGCACAGGTCGGTGGTGCTACCACGGCCAGTGTGCGGCCGACTCTACACCTTGGCACTTTGTCTGCGCCGCAGGTGGTGTGCGATGCGCCGCCACCTGCCAATCACGAGATCGACACTGGGCTCTACCCGGTTTTGGCATCGGACCCGGCTTCTGCCGAGTCTCCTTTCGAGGAGCCTCTACGTGTCACTTTTATGGACCAGGTATTGCCGGCATGCTCTGACCCCTCCCTTCATTTGTGTTCGATTGAGCCTTCTCGCGGCTCGATTCACCCGGGGGAGCTTTCCGTGATCGACGATGACGACGACTCCGACGGTTTTTCTTACTCCGGAGACGAGACTCCCTCGGCCCCACCGGCTACACGGTCACGTGTCGGTGTGGCAACATTGCCGAGGGTCTTTTCTTTTGCATCTCTTGCCTTACCGCCGCCCTCATGTGCCTAGCATGTGTCTCAACGGCTCAGGGTTCGGTGGTGCTCGATCGAGCCCCTGAGTTCACCGCAGCGGTACATCCCACTGGGGTGACTGCCAACAGTCTGTCTGCCTTGCCGTACATTTTCCCTTTCGGCATTCCTTTTCCTTTTGTGGTTTCGGCAGACTTGGGATCGGATTTTCACTTTTCGGAATTCCTAAATTTGTTCTACGAATCTTGTTCTGGCTCTGGCTTCTGGTCTTGGCTTCTGGATTATGGTTCTGGTTTCTGGTTCCGGACTCTGGTCTCTGGACTCTGGTTCTGGATTATTCATGGAGAAACAGACTTTCGCCCCCCCATAACTGGGGGTGACTGTCTCTTCCTGTGTCACACCTCGCCTTGTGGTGTCACTTGCATCTTGCCCGGCATCAGTTCCGACAGATAATAAAACCACCATCTTATTTTATTATCTCATCTTAGACTGCGAATCACCCGAGCATCTCGTCCCAGCTTCACAAAGTTTGTGGAGACTGTAAAAACACGCATATATCCCACCGTTGTCGGTTATATCCACCGTTTATTTCACCGTCTCTGTTAGGTTATGGGCCTCACCACTGGCGAGTTAGCTCACGCTTTCATTTTCTTTGATCCCGTACCTTGTGCGGTAACCATCTTCGTTTTCACCAAATTCGGCTGAGCACCTTCGTCCTCTTTGCCACCATCTTCACCCCGCGTGCCCTTTGACACCGGGAAATTATTCGAGCACCCTGTCCTCGACCCGACATCTACTTGAGCACCTTTGTCCTCGACGCTTTTGTTCAACTTTACTTTACGCTCTGGCCAGCAGCACCTCAACTGCAGCAAAATTGGCTTATCGCACGACGTTTTTGACGTCACCACCGTCTTCCCCGCGGGAATCTACCCCAAATTGACTTTTCCATCGTTCGATTTGGTTATTTTTAGCGAAAGTTACGTTTTCGCTTGGGAACCCTAAGTGTTGGGCTCCAGATTTTGCAGCTTACAGCGGGCATGGCTTCGTGTCGTCAGCGTGCCCGCATTTCTGCAGTTGCCTCCGCGCTGCACGTGATTCGACGACGAGAACTTACCCATGGCTACGGTCTGGTGGTGTCTGGTGGTGCTCATGCACCAGTCACCAAAATCGAGTCCATCAACCACATCGTCAACATGAGCTTTGACCACCGCGAGCTCACCCCGCAGCATCCTCCACTCTTCCCTCCACCCTGCGTGCCCCTTGGCCATTGCCTGGTGGTGTTTGGAGGTGTTGCATCCCTCATCTCACCGCTTTTCCTCTCTACTTTCGCACTTGTGTGCGGCAGAGTGGAGCCACACCGCATTTTCCACCTTTGCCCCCCTCGGGGTGTCCACGTCCCCGCACTCGCTATGTTGGTACCACACATCGTCGCACCGCATCGCGTGGGCGTTGGATGACGACGTCCTGGCGGCGCTCGACTTCGTCCACCATCGAGACCTACGCCGCCGTCCACCCTCGATTGCTGGGCTAGATTCGCCGGCTGGCCTGTGGGAGTAGTCATCCCCACAGCACATGCATGGGCATGAGCCCCTAGAGCACGCATCTAGAGACCAGCGCGGCGGAGCCACTCTAGCTGGGTTGAAAAAGACCTCTTAGGGTCTCAAAAGATGCTTGTTTCTTAGGGTTTTGCCTCTGTGGCCAACCGTAGGATGCTAGCCCCGGCCTTGGCTAGCTTGCATCGTGACACCTCACGCCTTCGGGGCGAGGTGGTGTCATGGAGAAACAGACTTTCGCCCCCCCATAACTGGGGGTGACTGTCTCTTCCTGTGTCACACCTCGCCTTGTGGTGTCACTTGCATCTTGCCCGGCATCAGTTCCGACAGATAATAAAACCACCATGTTATTTTATTATCTCATCTTAGACTGCGAATCACCCGAGCATCTCGTCCCAGCTTCACAGAGTTTGTGGAGACTGTAAAAACACGCATATATCCCACCGTTGTCGGTTATATCCACCGTTTATTTCACCGTCTCTGTTAATTATGACTTCTGGACGCTCTGGTTCTGGTTGAACATCTTTGACACTGACAACTTCTTCAACTCTGGTGAACTCCGCAGCTTTGTGGACCACTTTGAAAGTGGCTGAGTAGCTGGGGAGTTGAGCTGTAGGAACCTAGCTTGCAAGCAGTATCCTGGCAACAGTTTTTAGAAAGGGACCGCCCTGGCTAAAGCACAGGCTCCCTCTAGCAGTTTCCAGCTACTAGCTGTTTGTTGTTTCGGAACACTTGACGCTAGCTGTGAGCCGCTCTCTGCCACCTGAACAACACTCCGTACGGTTACAGGGTGGTGTGCGGGAGTCAATGCACCGTAGGTCACAACTTGCATGACTCCGTTCGACTGTACCAGTACTCGTACAGTACTTGGTGACAGATACCTAGGTCACACATGCATTATATATTCGTTTGTCTTTATAATCAGTTAACACCTGTATCAAACTATTCAGTGACCACCCGATATATTACGGTATAATATATCTCACATTATCCCCTTCGCTTGATAAAACCTATTAACAAAAACATGCCCACTGATCGCGGCCAACGTCTGTCTCCCCTACTCTGGCTGAGACCAGAGTTTACGAGCTGCGCTGCGCGGCCGATCGCGATTTTCGACACGACAAGAATGGAAAGCAGCTCGTAAACTCTGGTCTAGTACAGAAAATTAAGAAATCCTTAAAAACGTGAAAAAAAAATCGCGTCCGGAGGCTGGTAGAGCGAGAGTTCAGAGGGGCTCAGTTCAGAGTTGAGAGTAGGTGCTTCGCTTGTCCTTCTGCCTAACCTACTGTAAGTGCAGATGTATGTATTCGTATTGAACGGGTATGGAATATATTGCATATTGCTCATTCATGTGATGCAGAATGCTATAAAACCGGGTATACCCAACTGTTTTCTCCAGTTCACCCGACCTTGAAACTTGCTTCCAAATATTGCGCCACCTTTGATGGTGTGTCGTAACAATCTTCTCAAATAATGCGGTGACATGCCTCGCTCACGCTCTCGTCTTGCGAAATCCTCCTCTCGTTCACACGGTGTGTTCCCCCAGTGTTCGTATTCACGCCCTTTGATCCTGGGTCTTTTTATCTTTCGTGCATAGAGTTTACTCCTGCGCTGTCCTTAGGCCCCAGCGTCGGTTGTGTGCCCCTTGTGTGCGGCCTTCAACTGTGCCGTCTCCTAGTACACACTCGGCAGATATCCACATTTTCTGAAGAAAGTTTTCGTCCTGCATAGACTAAACTGCGTGTGTACCTGTTACGTGTTTGTGACAGGCGTGCAACTCACGTACTCCGTAATAACCGCTTTCGTCGTTTCATATGCGATTGCGTTGATTTGGTGGTTTGAGAAGAAAGTGATCCTGGAAGTCGCAAGCGTCGATGCGCTAAATACGTCGCTTGGTGAAAATATTCAATCGAAGAGTAACAGCAGAGGTGGTCAACCGGATGCGCCGTCGTCTTTGCAGAATAAAGTCGCTCAGCGAGGGCATGAATGCAAGAGCACGGAGGTAACGTGAGTTGCCTAATGTCGGAATGTTTCGAAGTTATCTTCCGGTGTACACGCACCTGGCGATTATGAAATACTTTGTTCGAAATTCTGAGTTGCACCCTCCAATTGGAACAACGGAACGGTAGGTAGGTGGTTATGTTCAAGTTGAGCTTACAATATTTTCTCTTGCGGACTACTGTACACATATGCACTTCGCCTCGACTGACACATTTCCCATCCTCACCGGTCTCCTCCATACATGAGTATATAACGATAATCTTACTGATCGATCATCGTGAAATGCTGCTGTTATTGCAACTGCTATCGAGATATACTCGGAATCCATATCGATGTCAAAAAGTGAAAAGCATGCATTAGTATGGAGTGTAATTTGCCCGGTGAAGGGGAATATGTACTGCATTTGCCACTCACCACTTTCCTCACTCTCCCCACTCCCCGTTCCGCACCGCTCGTACCGCTCCCCTTCCGACTTTCGGTAAACCCTAACGTGCGAGTGCGACTGGCTCTTCTTCACTGGTCCCGAATAGTTCCCGATATTCCCTGGATGGATGCACGAATTTCCACCGTCCTTGGAAATCCCTCGAGATCTTACGACTTCACCTCCGACTTCCACCTCTCTTGAGTCCTCTAGACTTTCAACCGCCACTCCCTGCCCTCTCTCGACTTCCCTCGACCTCCCGCGAGTTCTCTTCACTTTCACCTAGCTGCTCTAGGCTGACACCGAAATCTCTTTGCCACTCTCCTTGCCGCCCGCTATTTCTCTCGGCTTTCTTAGGTGACCACTCCCGGCCTGCTCCGATTCCCATGACCCCTTGCGAGTTCTCTTGACTTTTGCCCGGCCTCTCCTGAGTTCTCCTGATCTTATCCCCGACCTCTTTTGAGCTCTACCGAACTCTCTTGCCGCTCATCTGACTTCCAGCCAACTTCTCCCAAACTCTCCTTGCCTAACCCCTGCATTCTGAGAACTCCCGCTACCAATGCCTACTTCATCAGACCTCCCTTGATTCCGCGGAGTTCCCAAGACGTTCACCCGACACTCCACAACTTCCAACCGACTTTCTTTGGTTCCCTAGAGTTTCCATGGTTTTCAATCAACGTTCCTTGTTCCCTCGGTGGTTCTACGACTTTCACCTGACTTTCATGAAGTCCCTTGGGCTCCGATGACGCGCGCCCGACTCTTCCCGACGTCTCCTGACCTCCTCTTTGCTCTCTTGACTTTCACCCAGCCTCTCCATCCTCCGCTGACCTCTTCTGATTTCCACCTATCTTCTTTCGACCTCTCTTGACTTTCACCCGGCCTCTCCATCCTCCGCTGACCTCTTCTGATTTCCACCTATCTTTTTTCGACCTCTCTTGGCTTTCACCTGGTTATCCCTGGCATCCCTGGAATTCCCTTGATTCCTCCGACCTCGCTTATTGTCCTGTGATTTCTCTGATGTCCCGTGATTTCCTTGTTGTCCCTTCATTTCTCTGACGTTCTTTGATTTCCCTCATGTCCTTTGATTCCCCCGACCCGCTCGATTCCTTCGACATCCTTTGAATCCGCCGAGTTCCCTTGATCTTTGCCTGACCTCTCCTCACTCCCTTCCACTCCCTTCGACATCCTTTGAATCCGTCGAGTTCCCTTGATCTTTGCCTGACCTCTCCTCACTCCATTCCACTCCCTTTGACATCGATGGCGTGTGGCACCGATGTTCAGAACCACCAAACCCATCGCGAATTTGTAACTTTTCCCAATTTGGCGGGCAGATATCGACGTATATCATCAAACGAGAGAAAAGCGAGAAGAGGACAGCCTACTTCAAATCGTTGTTGAAGCATGTCCACTCATGCCCGCGTCTGGTGCAGGTATGTTCCTCACCACCGACCCATCGCAGCGAATCTAGTACCCTTCTGCCACTGCAGCATGCACACTGAGCCCTCACAAAGCCTACGCTTGACGAGGAGCCAAAGCGATGACGCTAACCTCAAAACCTGTGGCTGTTGTGAACAATACCTGAGTGCAGTGAGTATGTGGTCGCTTTGGTGGACAGCGCTTCAGGGCAGTGCAGTGAGTGGTGGCGAGGCGCCTAAACCCTTGTTGCTTATCCGGCTTTCCTCGTCAGTTTAGGCCCCCCTGCGGTGAACAGCCTGTGGCCGAGATTCTGCGTTTGCATGCGGGAGCCCGGCAGGAGAGCACAGCGAGGAACATCATGAGCTGGGAAGAGAACTTGCATGCTTCACAAGTGACCGTGTCATATGCAGGTATCCACATGCATCGCCAACATGCGCATTTGACAGAATCTGGTGCAGGTAGCAATTGGGTGCTCAAGGAGAGGGTGCCCAAGGAGGGATCGTTGCGCAATCCAAGGAGTGAAGAGAGGGGATCCTCAAGGGCATCATCTGCTTGGCCTTGCTCCTCGGAGTTGTGGAATCTAAGGAGTGCCTAGAGATCAGATTTGCGCGCGAAAGGGGTTTTGTAAAAAGTGTCATGAAGGAAGCGGCAAGTTCACGCCTTGCATCCTGCTCATTCCATCTGGTACGCCAAAAAAAGATAACGCTCGGTCACGTAGCCACGGTCATCATCAATAGCTAATTACTTGATTTCACATTTGCATGAATCCTCAATTGCCAAATGTACTCACTGCATACTTTTGCATAAATAGTTTAGGTCCACCGCTGAAGCAGTTGCTCAAATCAGTTTTCATGTCCAATTCTAGGGGAGTTTGACTTCCAGGCATTCAGGCTTTTATAAAAACGACCGAAGAAAATTTCCAGCCTCCGGAATGTACGGCCAATAACGGAGTGGCGCTTAGAGCCGCCATCCAAACCCATGCTCCCACGTTCCGGTGCGGATCCGATCGCACTTAGTTTGGCTAGCATTCATCCTCGGAGTGCTGAGGTCGCCTGGCTTACCGAAGGGAGAGTGCTGAGATTTTCTGCTTATCATCTGCTTTTGTGGGCTTGTCGAGAACTCGTGGATCCGAGGGTTTCTCTTCTCGAAGTGCCCACTCTGCGAGCTCTTCCCCCGGCGAGTTCCCCCGGCGAGTTCCCCCGGCGAGTTCCCCCGGTGATGGCCGCTTTTCCTGCATTTTTTTTCTCGGCTTGACCCTACTTTGGGGAGCATTCTCATGAGTCACGCCTGGGGGACGCAGGTGAGACTGAGGCTGAGGATATGCAGTTCAAGATTGCCTACTCTCAAAATCTAAGTCAGGTAAGCACCTTGTTGGCAGAAGATGGAATATAGATGACTAGGTTTCGGGCTGCCACGTGTCATGGGCCCCATTCTGGCAAGACCACCGCACTTGAGGCGCTGATCCTCCGCGGCCCTCCTGCAGGCGTGATGAGGCCTCCGGGCGAGGGGGGTAGTAGGACGAGGGGCCCTAGGTGAGGGGGTAGCAGTACGCTCCAGGGGCCGGCGCAGATGGACCAATGAAGTGAGGTGCGCTAAAGGCGATGCGCCGTGGAGACGAGATGGACCAATGAGGGAGGTGCGCTAAAGGCGATGCGCCGTGGAGACGAGATGGACCAATGAGGGAGGTGCGCTAAAGGCGATGCGCCGTGGAGACGAGATGGACCAGGTGCGTGTTGCGCTAGATATGTTTGTTGTGTTACGAGCCCCGGTGACTCGAGATCTCGAGGCAGTGGTGCGGGAGAAGGGGTGAAGTCCCGCGGATGTGACGTCTCTAGGTTGCTTTGTGGGAGCAGGGGCAAGATGGAGCTCATTTGCTGTCCGATGCCGCAACGCACCGCCGGGTGTGGCTGGCGCACGCAGGTGAGTGGGGCACTCCATGGAGGCGCCCTGTGCGGTGATTTGATGCGAGGCCTGGATGCCCCCCTGGCATCCCCTGCCCCCCTGGCATCCCATGCACCATATATGCGGTGCGCAAGATAAGACGGAGGGTGGAAGACAAGAGTGAGGGTGGAAGTTTCCCTCCGCTTCGTATTTCCACGAAAAGGATGCGCTCCCTGGGATAGATGGTCATCCTGAGCGCCCGCCATCTCCACCGTTTCCCCCCGATGCGTGTGCAAAATAATACGGATTGTGCAAACACACAGATGTGTGGTAGGGCATGCTGAGAGCTTGATATGATTTGTCCGTGAGGGCCTTGGCGTGCACGCCTGACTCTCACGCGCTGCGCTGCTCCGCCGCGGGACCACGCGGCACGGGCTGTGGAGATGGCAGTGGGGGCGGAGATGTAAGCTTGGGCGGAGATGCCAGCGGGGCCGGATATGACAGCTAGGACAGAGATGCTAGCGGGGGCGGAGGTGTCAGCAGGGGCAGAGATAAAAGCAGGGGCGGAGATGACAGTTGGGGCAGGAAGGAGGGTGGAGATGTAAGCTTTGGTGGGGATGACAGCAGGGGCAGAGATGACCGCGGGTGGAGTACTGGCCACACTCCCTGAATGGGCTCCTTTCTGGTCTCTGCTAGCAGTGACGGTGTTGACTGCAGTGTGGAGAGCAGGGAATGGTGATTCAGATGCGGACGGCTCAGACGCATTGGAAGGAAGCGAGTGGGGACTGGTGCTCGAGGAAGATACGCGGCTTCACCCCAATATCCCGCCCTCCCAGTTGCACGGGCTGCTACAGCGAGCCCTGCAGGTACTCCCTCTCTGAGGCTGCGTCATATCCATACGACCTCGCACGAGACTTCTGATTCTGATCTCAGGCTTTGTGTCGTGTGAGGAAGGTGTTGTGCCGGTTGTGTGATTGGACATCGCCGAGAACTCTCTGGCAGGATGTCAGACGAAAAATGTGATGCCCGATTATCCGAGCGCGGACAAGGGGTAATGCCGGAGGGCAGGGGGGGTGATGTTAGATTGAGGAGGTAGCCGAACACGGATTTCTACACCTGCACACCAAGCACCCGCGTGATGCAACTCAGCCTGAGCCAACCGAATGTGATGTGTGCTCCCGCCAACGCCCCCCCCCTTCCCACCGGCACCTCGGCCTCGGCCCCTTTCTAACTACGAATCTTAAGGTGAAGCGAACTAGCCGTGCATGCACGATTGCCTAACGGTCCCTCCGCAACGATCCTCCGCGAGTCTTCAGCGAACGGTACCTTCTACTAGTGTCACCGAACGGTCCCTCCGCAACGATCCTCCGCGAGTCTTCAGCGAACCGTACCTTCCGCTAGTGTCACCGGACGGTCGATC
Source organism: Cymbomonas tetramitiformis (assembly GCA_001247695.2). Classification (NCBI taxonomy): domain Eukaryota; kingdom Viridiplantae; phylum Chlorophyta; class Pyramimonadophyceae; order Pyramimonadales; family Pyramimonadaceae; genus Cymbomonas; species Cymbomonas tetramitiformis. The sequence continues at coordinate 83,741 of LGRX02033270.1, forward strand.
GGGAACGTTTATCCTCGGGCGTCACTGGATGTTTTTTCCCCTACGCAACAACCATTCGCTAGCCTCGCCGGTGGGTCTATCTGCAGCTTTCATCCAACGCCTGTTACCGCATGTTTCCTTACGCAGCAACCGTCGAGTGGCGTTACCGGAGGTCTCGTTGGGGATCATCCGTGTGGCTTATTGGATGGTCTCTGTACAGTGTGCGATGTGCTCATCGTCGCATTGCATGTGGCATCTTCTCACTTCTGGCCGAAGCAGGTGATTGCCAAGCTTTCCCTGCGCCCTCTCCAAGGACGCGACCCATTGCGGGCCTCCCTGCACTGGCACCCCTGGGACCACTGGGAGCAGGCCGCCAACATCTCCGTCTCACGCTGCTACGGCTATTGCCGCCTTCCGCAGGCCTATGCTCTCACGCGGTGAGGCGACAACTCCCATAGCCATCTGTCCCACCCTCTTCCACAGAAATCACACTCACTATCCTCCCCTTTACCTTCCGCATCCTCCCCCCTGCAACTTTCCGCCTAGCACACTCACCCTACGACCCTTTCCACTTTAAGTAGTCCCTCCTCTTCTGCCCCTCTCGTATATTGCATTAGCCTCCTGAGCTTCCATGATAATTTAAGGCACTCACCCTAACCCCCGTTTTCGATGTGCTATGCTGGCCTCTTCATGCACCGTGCTCGTCTCTCTTCCCTTTTCATGTCCTGCACTTCGCCCTGACACGCAGTAGCACTTCCCCGCCTATCCTCGAGCGCACTCGGCTGCGCTCCAGTTCCCTCTTCACGGCGTTGCCTCCCGTCGACATCACAAGCGACTTTTGCCATCAGGAGCGCTACGTGGGTTATAGTGTTGCTACGCCGCACACAAATTGGCGGAGCTCGCTCGAATGATGGGCGTGGTCGGAGTTATTGCGGGTGTCACAGAAAGCGCTCCAAGCATATGCAAAAGCACGTTTTCCCCTCAGGTGATGTCCAAACTGATTCCCTTGTTGTAGCTCGTGGACTACTGTCACAAGTTTGAGCCTCCGGAGGCGATTTCCCCTTTTAACAATTTTTCTGCGAGGTAGTCCGGAGGTTCTGATACATATGAGGCCAAGATGAGGGTTCTTCAAATGCCCTACAAATTTGACAGTGGTTGCGGATGGTCAAAACTAGCAGAAGTTGTGCTTGCCATATCGGCGAAAAATGTTGTCTTCGCTGGTAGGAGGGGTAAAAAGATTGATACCTTTTTATCAACCTTTCGATAGGGGCAAAATACATACCTCATGCTTCCATTTGAGTCCACATTTCCGTTCTATTCGGCATGCTCTGCGTGGGTGAGGTTAAATCTCTATTAGAAAGCACACTCAAACATTTGGATTTATTTTTTAGAAAGCGTTGTGCACATTATTGCCAGATGAAATACGGGAGCAAAATTGTATTCATATCAACGATGCGGAAGCTTCACTATCTCATCCGCTGAAGTTGCTTCCTCCCGATGTCATTCACCAGTAGAATGTGTCTTTGGGCAGCGGAAATCACGCAGACAAGCGAAAATAATGTAGAGAATCCCGATAAGCAACACGAAAAGAACCAGAGTCATGAGCCACGAACGATTGTTTTCTTCCACCTGGCGTGACATCCGACATTGTTTCCCCACTCGGCAGCGCATCGGCCACGGCTCATGACTCTGGCTTGTGAGAGTACTCATGGACCGTTCGGGGAGCGAGGCTTATGAGCAAGCGCCTTCTGCTGCCCTTCAATATGTTTCCTCTCGAATCCTTTTCCTTCCCCTCAAGCCTGCCGTTGATCAATCAATCAATCAACCGCTCTCCCCCGTTGCCACCCTAATGACCATGGGGGGAGGTATCCACGTCTAGCCAAGTTCAGGTCCAAAATGTCGATATGCTTTTGTCGAAGACCATGCAAGTCTGCTGGCGCGGAGTTCGCAATACCCCAAAGCTTATTCTGCGCCATTAAGCGCCCGCCGAACCCCCGGCCTCTACCGACCCTCGACTCACTCGCATATTCCACAAATCTATGTGTGACTCTTGCCGGGGCCTCGCCAGGCCAAAGGGGCGAGTGAGAGGGTAACTGGGGTTGTCTTCGTGGCAGATGGGAAGTGCCCGTGGCCCGAGCAGCTAAATGACATTCAGCTATCGATGCAGAGCTTGCCTGGGCTTATGGACCTATGGGCGCCGGCGTTTACCTCCGAGCTTTGGGCCTTCGGCACCGACGTCCGCCTCGACAGCGTAGCAGAAGGTGCAGCGTCCCTTTGCACCGCGAGGGAGTTTAATTCCCGTATCTAGCGCCTCTCATTGGTGGGGTTGCCAAAGTCATCCACGTGGCGATCTTGTGGTGCAGAGTGTTCTTGTACAATGATGGCACGCCACTTGATGTTCACGTTTGCCAGCCGACAAGGTAGGCGCAGAGTGTTTCCCACGAAGGGTTCCCATGGTCCCCTACAGAGGGTTGCCCGCACGAGGCGCAAGTCCCCAGCAAAGGCCCCCTTCCCCCTGCAGAGGGCACCTTGCGCGAGGTGCACGACCCCTGCGGGAGGTGCGATTTCCCTGCGCGAAGCTCGAGTTCGGGGCACCAGCTGCCAGCCCCGCGCAATGGCCAGAGTTCCCATGGGAGGGTTCTTCACACGAGGTGGGAGGTCCCGGGCCCCTGCATGGGGGCGGTTGCCATAGAAGAATGGCATTCTCCAGGGGTTACATGAAGGGTGCAAGGGGATGGGGGGGCAGGTGGCGCTCTGCGGCGCTGCACCCTGGACCTCGCCCTCGAGACATACTGGCTGCGCCACCACGCCGAGGTGCGCCCCTCAAGGGGATGCACCAGATGTGTCCCCGCTTTGCATTTCCACGGACAGGATGTGCTCCTAGGGATCGACGGTTGCCCTGAGCTCCAGAAGGCCGGTGCTCATAAAACCGTCTTGCCAGCTGGCTCCTCATCTCAACCGCTCCTCCGCGATGCGTGCGCATCAGGACAGGAGCGTGGAGCTGCTCTGAGCTGCGCCGCTGAGCGCGCATCGAGCGCTCACTGGGGCACCCTCCAAGGCCCTGGTATTCAAGCTGGTCCGTTCCCCGCGGCGCAGCGCGGCCATGAGGTGCTGACGCCAGAGCACCTTGAAAGCACGCGTCCACCACGCCCAACATGGCTCCTCCTCCGCCCCTAGGCGGCCCTGCCTCCTCCTGGTGCAGACATTGGGGAGCTCTGCTGGTAATAGCCGGAGCGCACCAGACGCCTCCGCCACAAAGCGCGCCACCATGCGGAGGATTCCATCCAAACAAGCGCAGCCGGTCGGCGCCCTGTTGGCGGATGGAAGGTTGCACCGGAGAGATGCACTGGGGACGTTCATCCCAAAGCCCGCGCGCGTGAGCGGCTTATCCTTGGACCGACTCCTTTGGCACACCGTAGCCGCAGAAGACCGGCTGCACTATGTACCCACGCCGGGGATCAAAGGATTCAGCACACACGTCGGGACACTTATCCGGATTCTCCGCAGCTCACTAATGAAGAATGTGAGCGGCTCTGTGGGGATCGCAAGGTTCCGAGGAAGACGGTGCCTTTGCTCTCTTGCCGCGAGGAGGTGTCCCCCTCGCTGCCAATGGCTCCACTGCTGCTTCCGCGCCTGCCATGAGTCAACGGCGCCCGCTCTTCGCGTCCCTCGGGAAACCCAAGCGCCAGAGCAGTCCCCACACTGCCGGGAACAATATCGAGATGTGCTTCCGCACAGGCGTCCAGGAAGCCAGCCGGCCTGCTGCTGCTGCTGCTAGGATTGATGCTAGACAGAGGCCAACCCACCCGTTCCCTCCCTGATGGCCATCGTCTCCTCCCGGAGCTGGTACGGGCTCGCATAACCTCTTGGGGGCACTCCAGGTTGTGAGCGGCATGGCTCAGAGGCTCTGCAGCAGATCTGGGCAGGACTCCTTGTGCCACGAGCATCAGTCGGGGCGGACGCACGCCAGTGCAACAGGAGACTGGTGTGAGGTACCAGAGGCCCCCATCATCGCCCGGATCGAGATCTATTCGTGTCCACAATCCGCTAACACACCTCAGTGACCCAGTCGCCATGACTTGCCACGCTCCCGAAGACCGTGCTGCCCCGCAGGGTCTCAACGGACCCCGGCATGGACAAACCTCTCTTGTCCAACACTGCTGCGAAAGCCACGCACGCGCCGGCGGGGCCAGACACCCCACTTAAGCCCGCCTCCAGGTTCACGGAGATTGGGCTTAACCTGAAACGAGAGCGCAAGTGGGGTTTGTCCCCACAGGTGCCATCCGCGCGCAAGGGATTGATGGTGTCGTGTGCGCCCTTCGTAAGCTTTCCCGGGGAGGGGGAGGGGGGCACGAACTGAATGTCGTTGAGGTCGGCGACGTGCACGTTAAGATGGGGCGTCCAGTTGGACCTGAGTTGAAGGGCCAGCTGGAGTGCGAAGCCCTATAGAAGGGGCCGAGGCAATCACGTTGTTGCCTTCCCACTGAGGATCTCAGCCAATCACGTTGTTGCCTTCTCACTGAGGATCTCAGCCAATCACGACGCATTCCTTCTCTCTCTCTTCTGCCACACGTGGTCGCCCTCCTGCCTGTAACAGCCCTCCGTGATGCTTGTAACAGCCCTCCATGACGCCGAGGAGCTCCGTTTGCGTTGACTAGTGCCTCGCAGGCCCAAGTTGAGAGCATTTTTGCAGTGCCCATCAAAAGTCCAGCTGGCAACCGACAAAGGCGGGACCATAGCACACCTCAGCCAACCTTTGCTGTGCGCACGCCAACGTTCACCGCGGTTGAGGACATCCCTGCCTGTGGTGGCAGGCAAGCGCGTGTCGCTGCTCCCGCCTTGGTTGGCAACCGCTGGAGCGTCTCTCCGCATGTGACGGGCATGATACCTTCGGCCGGCTCGACAAAGGCTACCAGCCGCGCCCAAGCGAGCCTCGGCAAGAGCTGCCGGCGTTGAGCAACCTGAAACTAATTGCTGCTCGGCTTGCCTGATGGATAACAACCCGTTGCCCCAACTGAAGACCGTGCCGAGGGGCGCAAACGGCAAGTGAGAGACAGAGAGGGAAAGGAGCTCGAGGCATGGGCATGTCGCAGTGCGCCTCTATTGGTGTCCCTCCTTCACTTCCACCGGTGTTTCTCCGGAGCATGAGCGAGATGGGCATGCATCTCGAGGCATGGGCATGCCGCTTCTCCTCTGGTGCAGGCCTCCAGAACCACCAAGCTGGCACGCGCCGCGCGGTTGAGCATGGCACTGCCCCCCCTGGGACAAGGTCTGCCCACCTGACCGTGCGGAATCATCTCAACCTCTCCCTCAGCACCCCCGCGGAGATTCACTTGCCGCTTCTGCCGGGCTCAGCCACACGGAGCATCCAAGATGCCGTCCGCCAGCAGAGTGCCTCTCTGTCCCCGTCGAGGTTCTGCGGTACCAATTGCATCTCTTCAGCAAGGTGGCCCGCATGCCCTGCTTGGCACACGCCCACTGGCGGGGAATGGACACACGGATACCTCAGATGCAGATCCGTTCTCCTCGCTGAGGACTCCGTTAGGGGCGAGCAGTCTGCCCCCCCGTCAGCTGCTCCGGCTGCCCCGCCAGATCGCCGTGGGCATACCCCACCCTCTTCCCCCTATCTGTTATTGTGCGCCCACGGCTGGCGGTGTGGGAGGTGAGGGCCGCCCCACTGACATGCGCCAGCCCGCGTGACAGGGCATCGCATGTGGAGAGGTGTGTTGTGCGGGATCATGGACGTCGCAAGGTTCTCGGCGGCGCGTTGCCCATTGGGGGGGTGCCACGCCTGCCGAAGGTGCCGGAGCAGGTGCACTGGCAGAGGGTGGGTATGAATCGTGCACACTGGGCACCTGAAGGTGGGGTCTGTGGTACTCGGCGGGGGCAGGCCATTGCCATGTGCCTCCGCGGTGTTGTGCGGCGCCCCGCTGGCCTACTCCCCGTGTCTCCTCAGGGCTGCCGCCGCCGCCGCTACCGCCTGTACCGGAACGCGGGGCGGCCCAGCTGCGTGGTGCCGGGCCTCCTCCGCCCCGCCTTTGCGGAGCTCCATTGGCATGCGGGGCATGAAGGCCTCACGGCTAACCACCTGCCTCAGCCCATCTGGTGGGTCGGGGGGGTCTGACGGCATGGCCAGGTCCAGACCGCCTCGCCAGATTACACGATCCCCGTGCACCACACGGGCAGCAGCTAGGTGGTTTGACTTAAACCAATTGGCATTTACAGACTCAATTTATATATCAGCAGGCACAGCCAAACTTGGTATTTAATTTGAGAGTATCTAGAGTAAGTGTTTTAAGTGTCTGAGCACATCAGCTTTCTACACTGCACTTCAGAGCTTCGGCGCGATATGTGTCATTATTGCAGAGGTGCAGATATCGCTAGTCCCGCCGTGCACATTTCCTCAGTTGTACGCGTACACTGCATACAGTTAGTGCGGCCTCCTGAATTCAGTGCCCCGTTACAGACAGCCAGCATCTTTCTGCTTCTCTGTTCTCAGATGAATTTCACAATGAGTCATGCCTAAGACTGGCACTGTTAACACTGTAAGGGTTACAGACAGTCATCATCTTTCTGCTTCTCTGTTCTCAGATGAATTTCACAATGAGTCATTCCGAAGACTGGCACTGTTAGCACTGTAAGGGTTACAGTGTTAGCGGGCTCTTTCTGCCAAACAATCTCGTTGTGGCCGTTCCCTGTTTATTGAAGGACCCACAGGACCGCTTTGAATCCCTCGCGATTCCCCCCCCTTGGGCGCCTCCCCACCAAGCAAGCCCGCCGCCTCTGTGGTGTCCATCCCGAGCTGGCCGGACACGTCGACGTGCGGAATCATCCTCAACAAATCCAGTGCTCATAAATCCCCCTTGCCGTAGCATCGACAGCTGTGAGCGAGACCAGCAGTCTACCCTCCCACACTTTGCCGTCCCAAAGCACTGCTGAATCATCCAAGATGACACCTATGTCGGCTGCTACCACCACTGGGCGGTCGCCCTCCATGGGCTGCTCTATGGCGTAACCCGCTTTGCCGCAGTGTGCCCACCTTCCTCAGTGTGATCCCCCACCGCACTAACCAAAAAGGACTCCACGGCGCCTCCTCCCGCCGACGCTGCTGCTCAGAAGGGCGTGTCCCTGCCGCTGAGCGGAGCAGAGGGAGAGAGAAGGAAATGTCGAGCGCGGTTCGAGGGGAGGCCTGTGTATAAGAGGCAGCACAAAGGTAGCAGCAGATCGCGCCACGTGGATCCAGAGCGACTCTCCCGGGCCAATCACGCCACGTGGATCCAGAGCGACTCTCCCGGGCCAATCACGCCACGGGCTCTGGCGCTACTCTCCCGGGCCAATCACGCCACGTGGATCCAGAGCGACTCCCGGGCCAATCACGCCACAGGCTCTGGAGCTACTCTCCCGGGCCAATCACTCCACGTGGATCCAGAGCGACTCTCCCGGGCCAATCACGCCACATGGATCCAGGCCGCGCATGCTGAGCTTGAAGCCTCTGTGGCGCCCCTGCAACCTGATCCTGCGCGAAAGGATGAATACGAAAGCAAGAAAAAAGCGAGGGGGCAGGGTTGGCACAGAGAGGGTGCTTGGTCCTTGGGGCGGAGGCGTCGAGCCCGGAGCATGCAGCCGACCGTGGAGTGATTACACGCTTCAATGCAGTGAGCCCCTTCCCAATCCGAGGCCAGCTACGGATTGCTCGCCCTCGCGAATGCAATTGGCCCTTTTTCTTCGGGAGCTGTCTGGGGAGGCGAGAGGGCCGCGTCACCTTTGGGTCCTAATTTGATTCTAGCTGGTGACACGGCTTGATGCGCCGGATGCTCCCTTACAGGCCCCGCTCTCAATGCGGAGGTTGCTGCTGCGCCCACTCGAGGAGCTGCTCGATGGGGAGTACCTCCCGGCAGCCCCCATCAAGCCGTACCCAGGTGCCTCTCCACACGAAGGACCTGGGGCGCTGCCATCAAGGCGTGGGCCCAGTACCGCATACGCCTCACCTGCGCGGCGCCCTGCACCTCTCCACACGCAGGACCTGGGGCGCTGCCATCAAGGCGTGGGCCCAGTACCGCATACGCCTCACCTGCGCGGCGCCCTGCACCTCTCCACACGAAGGACCTGGGGCGCTGCCATCAAGGCGTGGGCCCAGTACCGCATACGCCTCACCTGCGCGGCGCCCTGCACCTCTCCCTCTGATGCCCGCGGATGCTGCATCTCGAGCTCAGCCTGACGATCTGGACCTCCAAGTGCTCACCTACTAGGGCAGAGAGGATTCGTCAGGGGGCGAGCTGCTGTGGACATCCACGGGTGTTGAGCGGCCCCGCACTCTGACATCCAAGTCGAGACCCCACAAGCATACACCACGAGGTACGAACCTCCCACCACACGTCCCATCTAATGGACACCGCCTACCGCACAATTTGCCGCTCCTCGGTGAAGCCTGCGCCGAGCTCGATGGAAATTTCCGCGCAGGATGTGGCCCAGAGTTCATGAACATTGGAGGCTGGGCGGAATTTCAATCAGCACCATCCCAAGTATATGGGCAGTTTACTATGCTAGGATAATCTGCACACCTGCTTAGCTACAAGTCAACACACGTGCTGGGCTGTGCCGCCTGGAGATGCCAGCACAGCCTTGAAGCCGTAGCCGGTCATTCACCGGCGGCTGGTGCCGCTTGCAGGTTTTCCCTACGATGGGTCCTACACGATGCTGTCACAGTGCCAGCTGTCGACATTTCGGGGGATTCCTGTAAAGGAGCCTGCCACGCACGACGTGATGTGGAGATTGGACAGTGGCGGCCCATATTCGAATTGCAGCCTTCAGTTGGAGGGTCGGGCTGCTGCCAGTCCCGCCACCCGTCGAGCATGCCCTTGCCTTCAAAATGTCAAGTCAATCTTTCACGATATTTCGCAGCAACATCCATCTTTCCTGTTGGGGGGATGCAGCCTCGCAGTCCTTCCCCGAAGCGTACCTCCTGCCAGGTGCCAGTCAGTGTTTTCGCCAGTTAGCGCAGTCGCCGGGCACACTGTAATATAGTATGATAACCAACATGGTCCAGGCAAATCCAGCTCATTCGACCTGGCTGGGGTGGGGCGTGCAGCGGACTGCGGCTTAGTTCTGGCAGCTCATTCGATCTGGCTGGGGTGGGGCGTGCAGCGGACTGCGACTTGGTTCTGGCAGCGAATGGTGGTTTGTGGGAGAGGCATGTCCTCTGGTCAAGGTAAGCGCATATTCATAGGCGCATACGAGCTGCCTGTCTTGGCATATGTTCACCAGTACATGGAGTTGGGGTAGTGTAGCCACGCTTGACATTTGTGCGCTCACTGAGTGATGTCTTCAATGGTTTCGTTTTGAAACAAAATCGACAGGCATGGAGGGCAAGTCAGCTCTCCATGGTACGAAACGCTGATTTCCCCACCCATAGGGGGCATGGACTTGTTTAACGGATGGGCATGTGGGTCTGTGCGCGGTGACAGCATGACGAGTTTGAAGCGCCATTTTAATCACTGCTTGGTAGCAATGAATGTCAAGGGCTGGCTTGAGGTGTGGGGATTTATCACAGAAGAAATGTTAGATGCAGCAGTCAGCGGTTTGCAGGAGAGCATGGTGCCATTCCACGATGAGCAGGACAGCAAATTGAATGCTGTACACCGTCGAGATGTTGAGCTCTCTTGGCAGGAGGATCATCAACTTAGTTGAGATTTTTCCAACAAAATTCCCCGAATGCTCTTGGAATACTAATTCAGAATGCTATGAATGCAAAATGGCAAATATCATAATGATATAGTATATTTTTGAGGAGTATGAAATGGCAGGAGTATGGCGTGCAACATGCTCAGCATGAGCTAGCAAGACTTCGCGCTAGAAGGGGATGCCGAATGCATCTGGAGTATCGGGGATCGTATGGCGCACATACGTGAAGGTAGCCATCGCGGTCGCGACTGGCCGATTCCAACTACAAGATGTCTGAGAGTTGTGTGATTGTAGTGACCCTTCAGTGGCTCGATGATGAGATCAGATATATTTTCAGAGATGCATCGACGTAACCCTATGCTACAAGCAAGCTTGAAACTTCGACGACAATGCCTAGCTACCACGTCACCACATCCCGATATATGAAAGGATCTGGTGTATAGTGCTACCGGGCATCGTGAAGGCTCGCTTGGTAAGCGCTAAGCAAAGCGCTGACTGCGTTAGGAGGTGCGATATAATTATATGCACCTCACTTTATGTTATTGATAAAAATGATACAGGTTGTCCGATGTGAGCACCGTATAAGATTACTGAGTTTACGATCGGACTACAGTGATGAATATTATATCATCAGATGGTTATCTCAAATTATGGGTGGACGGCAAGTGACTGAAATCAGACTGACGCAGGTGACACACGGGCTAAATAGTCTGCCAGGGTCTGCACCGGGACTCATCCCGGTCAGGGCTGTTGCTGGCATCAGATTCCAGCACATTTTGACCCGCGCCTAGAATTATGGCGCAACATATAACATTGTGGGTTTTTGGCTATATTTTTGGCTATTTTAGATATATATATATAGATAGATATATATACATAGGTATAGGTATACAAATCACTAAATATGACTGCTTTATTGTCGTGTTTGAATAAAGCAGGAATGTACGTGTATATAGGACCTGTAAGGCTGCACTTCTTCGCACAGTTCCAAAGCACCTGGAATATAGAAGTTATTCAGGGAAAAGTTTCTCGTGTCAATCGCTGTAACCCCATGGAGGCTTGGTCCGAACCGCGTTCGAAGATGAGGTGGCTATTCTAGCCCATCACGCGCGAGCTACACCGTACGGACCGATGTTCATGTACGTCACGTTGATGAATAATGCGCAAGTCGTATTTACATACTACTATGACACTTCTCTCATATAGCATCTCAGCTGTTTATCGTCTGGGATCACCGATTTCCTTAGAAATCCATTTATTGTGGACGCCTCCTTTGGATAAAGTCGAGCATCATCGTTCGTTCAAGAACAATGTAATGCCTGAAACTGGACCGTAAATTCGTTCTGAACAGCGAATAAATAGCCCTGGCTTAAGCGGACCATTTGCACATCGTCAAGTTATTGCCATAATTTTTTTTTGCAATATGTACAGCGGTTGTGGGATATTGGCTCAGTTTTTCTTGTTTTTTTGCATTCGATGATCGTGTTGTACATGCAGTGTATGCTAGTTTTGAAGGCGATTTTTTTGTGGAAAGCGATTCTTGTAATTTCTTCTTTCAGACGCCCATCTAGTGCATAGATTATTATAACTGCTTTCGCCTTTATCCATATCAACCGGCAGCGTCTTCTTACATACAAATTCTTTTCGCCAGCTTCTTCTTGTAACATTTTGCTATGCATCTCGGTTTCCATTATGGTGGCTCACGCGGGGTGCTAGTGTTTATGAAATCTGTCGACAAATCCGTTCAAAAGCGCGCTCAGTGCCTAGATACACGAAAATATGTTGCTTGCCGTCGGAAATTCGAGTTATCATGTGATATCGCTTACATTTGTATGGTTTTAAAGACCCGGATGCACTTAATACAATGTGCCACGCGTATCAGTGACGATGACATACCCGACACCGCGGCGGGAGCGATCTCAATATCGGAAAGTATGCGTGACGTTTGCAGCACATTTGCTCTTGGAACATATATAGCACGGCACCCATCAAATGAAGTGTAAATGAAGCTATTAGCCTCCTTTGGTACGTAGAATGTTTGATGCTTCGAAATACATGACACAAACAGGAACATAGCAGTATCTTGCTGATTCATCGCAGATGTTGGGTCTGGGATCATGGTACAACTCCAGTGGATCTGCTGAGATTCCCTCATTAATTTGTTCCCTGCGTGTCTGACTGATATACTTCGTGCTTCCCAATTAACAGTGCGAGAACCAAATGCTATTGCACGAATTCGTATTTTGTATACAGGCAGGAAGCCTATTTTAACCTGTTTCTACTGGTGCAGTTATCCACTTATTTCACATAAACAAACAGGTTGCTCACAAAATCCTTTGCACTGGCTTGCTCGAGGACGACAACTTCTACTATTCAAGCCTATTCTTATCCAGCAATCAGACTGAAATGCTAAAAACAGCCCATACTGTGTTGCTTCACTCGTGAGTTAACCAGTTATTATTCTTCTTCTTCTTCGCTGAGGACTTTGCTGAAAACAGACGTAAAAAAAACAGATTAGCATATTTGGAATTTGAAAAAACAGGCCACCTGCAATAACTTGCAGGACACGTGCAATGAGCTCACTCATATATATAACTTCCACTTTCAGCAGGGAAATGAATACATCCCCGTCGGAAGTCAACCACAAAATGGAATGGAATCTAAAATTCAAATACAAACGAACAACTGTGGGAGGTTCTGTAGTAAGCGGCCCAGAGTGCAGACTTCGGCGCCTAAGCCAGACAAAGTTGCCGTCGATAATGGGCAACACAGCAAGAAGCGGTTCCTACGCGAAATTCGCAAGCATCGTTTGTCTCCTAACAAAAACGAAAGGAAACAAAAAAAAAAACACTCTCTCTTGTCACCTCCTTTGGTTCTGCTTTAAAAAATAACACCTGTCTGCCAAACATACCTTTACTTGGCAGTGAGTATAACTGCTGCTTCCCATCCTTGAGGTGCGCCATCATCTTAATGTTTTCTGCAAGTTCTGGGTGTATCTCAGGGGGTCCCGATCCGCCTTCGCCGATCTGATGGCCAACCCGCACCCAATCAGTTGCAAGAACATCGCCTGACTTATAATTTGTCATACCATCTCTTTCACGGCCCTTGTTCTGGAGTTAATCCTAAAATCGTTTTGAGCAGCCGGGGTTGATAGGATTCTGAGGGGACAACGACTTTCCCTTCAACCCTTTAAACAGGGAGGAACGGACTATGGCTCTGTCGTTTCAAGATAAGAGGCTGTAGACTTCGATGCGCCAAGTCTCAACTTGATCTCGTTACTCTTAGAAGGGAAACCGGAACTTTGTTCGTCCTATTACGGAGGATTGGTTTTATTAACACAAGAGACAAAGACCGAAGTGGAAGGAGACTTTAACGTTGGTTTTGAGATCAACCTGATAAGGAAAGGGGTGTTCGGCCTTTTTACTTCAAGTAGCAACCATTGGACTTGTCAATTTCAAGTAGGAGGAGGGGACATAAGTGTTGTGCTCTCGGAAGACAGGGATGTGTCACAGAATGCCAGCAGCTCAAGGCAAAAAAAAGTGGAAGGCTGAAGGAGGCCGATACCCCGAAAACTTTGAGGAGCTTGGGGTCGCAGTGATCCTTTGGGATTGGGGCGCCAACTGCCAGAAGGTTGCTCAGCTGCACGCTATTGAGCTTGTGCACGTTTACGTTTGGGAGCTGGAACCACCCGGGCGCCTCAGCGGAGATAGCCGTATCGCTGCGCTTCTTCTTTTTGACGTTAAAGCCCTGATCGTTGGCGTTCATCCCCAGGGCAGCAGCCTGCTCGGCGTTGTATACCCCCAACTGCGCAGCGGAGGCACCGCCGAGAACAACAGCTCTAATCAGCCGGGGTCCAAGGGAAGGAAAACTGGCAGCCGTAGGCCAAAAAGCACAAAGTGGAAAAAGAGGGAGAGCGCTCTCAAAGGTGATGCAAAAAACGACGGGCAGGTCAAGAATCCACGATGGTATAAGCATGCAGAAGATTTCTGAGAGGGCGGCTGAAACGCCGTCTCACAAGTTTCGGAAAATGCGTGTGAGGGATGGGTGGTGGCCAAAAGTCTCTTTCTTCGTACATCGGCTGTGCTTTTGGACACTACATTATCGTACAGCTCCTTGGTGGTAAGGAAACGATCTTCTTCCGTTCTCACAGCTCCGAAGGCACCTGGGCCATGGCTGTAGGACTGCGCAAGTCCGATGAGACAAATTAAGAGTGTCAGCAGGCACGGCACGAAGTGCATTGTAATTACAAGAATTCAAAAGTGCAAAACCAACTTAGCTTGCTTGGCTCTTCGGCTGCCCATGAATTTTTGCAACTGACAGATTGAATGCAAGAGAGTTCCTCCTAATGATTTCAGTTGGGTGTCTGATGAAGCTACCTGTTGTTGTAAATGACAACAGCAGTACGACAGCTAGAATCGAGCAGCCACGACAAGTCTGTCTATAGTTTTTACTTTCCACAAACGTATGACATTCGTCCAAAAATAACCTGACCTCAACTTCAGCAAAAAACATCTTTATGGTAGAAAGTGGCGTACCAGGTAGCTTGGTTGTGATTGGCTCTGCCTTCTCGTTTCGCCCCGGAAGACCACCCTTCCCACATTAGATGCGTTCCGATTCCAGCAGTTTCGGTCGTTCTTCTCGACCATTCGACTAGGCAGCAGCTGATTAACCTGAAAACGCACATCCCTCCGAAATCAGTTCGCGTTTCTCCCCTTGCACCTTCTGAGCATATCGAACGAAGAATCACATCGCTGCACCAACCACCTGGCGGAGCAGCAGAAGGATGCAGATGGGAACGCACCGGCACTCCTGCGAAAGTGTTTATGCTAGGCTTCAACATTTTGCTACTTTTGGAGCAACCAAGCCCTATCCTGCGACACAGGACAAAACAGCAGGGTATGAGCTCACTCAAATTTCGGGTTACCGCGCAAAACGACACGAGAAATAAACGAGCATAGAAAAATAAACGAGTACAGGTAGCAATGAATCAATGAATTATTGAAGCTCACGGAGCTCATTCAAAAAGACTGAGCTCTTTCAAAATGATGCCCCAAAATCTTGATTTGATTGAATGTTTTTCTCGAAGTATGCAAGTAAGGTCGAGCTACTCCCGCTTACCAAAACTCTTGCCTGCAAACTTGTAAATTTCCACTAAGGCGACATCCTTTGGGCCATAATGGAAATAAGGATTTACAGGCATTCGAGTCCCATTTGTGGAGATTATGAGCAGCGTGCGCAGAGGCGGGCATTACATTACAGTACTCAAGAATTGGTAAACAAGCACTCGCAAGAAAAGCTTGGCTTCAAGTTCACCTTTTGCAGATTTAAAATTGCGGAAACTATTTCACCGAAGCGTGAATTCATAAACTTGGTGGCAGTGAGTCATGGCAAGGTACTTACAGCGTTCCGTACGAGCTTTTCAGCGCATCTGCGTATTCAACGCCTTGCGACAAGGACAGGGTAGTTCTGTAATACTCCTGTGGCACCAGCAGACCCCTATTGATTAAGATTTCATTGGCATATATCAGATATCATAAAACAGAGTCTATCCACATTGTCACGGCGTTACGAAAGGCAATGCAGATGTCGCCCACCCTGAACCACTCGCCCACATTGTGTTACACATATGCGAGCGTTTGGAATCTTTGCATTGCGGATATGTAGAGGTAGGCAGACAATCTTAAAGTTGTTTAACGAATGAAATTGAGAAAATTCCACACAGCATATGGGTATGGAACTGAAAAAGAGTTTTGCGTTGCGGTAATTTAAAATTGTCGCTAAAAGAAATTCGCTCAACCGTTGCCTCCAGCGCTACTTCTCTTGACAGGAAAAAGTTGCTCAGTAGGAGGGAGTAGGGGATTGTGCAGATTCATGTATCACAGTCGCGCGGCCCGAAAGGGAAACTACTCACACATCTACTATCGCTTAAGCTATCACCGGGAAAATAGAAGAGCAAAAATCTAAAATTGTAATCTTTCGATTGCGGCCCGAAAGGGAGATTACTTATACAGCCGCAAAAACTATCACAGGGTGAAGTGGAACAACTATAATAATGGAGTCACTTGATTTCGTGCTCGACTCTTTACAGCATCTACACACCTGCTGCGCTTGTTCTCTTTCGCGATAAGGTTTCACTTCGCCGGGTCTTATCTTGCTGTCCTTCTTTCCCGCAACAGGTAGCCTACTGTCGTTCACGTAGTTCGGATGATAGATAGGTTTCTGTTACAAGCTCAAACACGGACAAACTTATTGTGTTGCGAGCCTGCCGCGTGAAACTGCACTATGTGAGATTGTGCGAACCGTGCTAAAAACCACCAAATTCGCTTTCTGCAAGGTTCGGTGGCCTACAGGCAAATTTTGTGCACTGTATCAAGAAGGAATGCTTACGTTAGTCCTTTCAACGAAAATGAACTGTACAATTCTCGTTTCACTTGAAAATTCTCACACTGGACCACATCCAAATGCTGCGTTATCAACAAGTTTATATTGTTGCAGCGGAACAAAATGTAAGTTTTTTTGCTGGTGATTGCGTTCTTCTACTGAGCAATATCTGGCAAGTCACCAGTATCTGAGAGCGCTTTTCGAAAAAACTCGATTTGTGCTGCTAGGTGCAGAGGAAGAGGAAAGAAAGAGAACGTACGGTTTGGAAGTCGTCACCATATTTGGTGCGCCAGAATTCTGGACTGTCACGTGGGGGGTCGAAAAGAACCGCTTTATTAGCCTCCACATATTCCGGCATTTTGTTATATTAATTGGCCACGAGTACAAATGGCTATCAGGAATCTTTCATGGATTGGACACCTTCAGATGTTATGCAAACTGAATTCTGCGGTCTGATATGTAGTGTATACCAGTCGCAGTTCTAAAAATGTCTAAATATGCGTAAACACTAAATTCTCAACGCCCCCAAATTATCGCGTTCCGGCGCTGCTCCTTGATGTTACGAGGTTTCTGTTCACTTCAGTTCCAGAAATACAGATGTGTGATAACAATCCAATAAATCTCAAATACAAAAACAGTTGTTACAGACTTAGTCTGAAGTCTCGAGCCTGTCCGCTGTCGTGTGACAGTTAGTGTTACATAGGGGTGCCCAACTAAAGTTGAGCCGTCCAATATTTTCAGATCGTAAACATCGGAAGGTCCGAAGACATTTCTGGGGGAGCGACGAAGGAATATATCGTATTTTGATCTCTACGAAGCAAAAAGCGAAGCACTGTCGCGCACATGATCCTGCGGTCATATGATGTAATGGCGATATCCATGTTAACATCGCATGGTAATTAATCGTGCTGTCCAAATAGATCGACGCCTAGTGGAGATCGCATATTTGTGATCGACAGCGCCTAGTACTTACTTAATCGGCAGCAGCAGCAGCAAAGCGCGAATCCCAACGGGCGACACAGACAAACTTCCGATCTCACGATCGCCAGACGCTAACGATGACAGTGCCACTGCAGTCGCGTACATTTATCGCGACGCCACCCTCGCGTTATGGCATCGCATGGCATGTTGGGATGCAAAAAGCGAAGCACTGTCGCGCACATGATCCTACGGTCAGATGGCCTAGTGGAGATCTCTTTTTGAGATCGATCCGCCTAGTATATGAAGACCCTCGCCTGTGCAGGCAAAAAGGGCTCACCTACTACTGTAAGATTTCTTGGTGGTGGCGTAGCCCCTCCACGTTGAAGTATCGCAATTGGCTTCCAAGAACGATTATTCGTTGTCGCTCATTTCAAGCGAATTGAGACCCACATGCCGTCTTTACTTTTCCAGCTGGCGTATACCGGTAGTGCGCCATTCAGGTACCAGATTCTTTTCCGGCATCGATGACTTTGTTCTAGCATCCGCAAACACCTGTATCTGTAGCAAGGCAGCACACAAGTGTCCTGAAAGCTTAGGGTTACAGTGGCCGACTGATCTTTGCCATTGGAGTATACGTCCCAGTAATATGCCAGTAACTACGGGGTCCTCAATGTGTACCAAGTACCGTGACCTACCGTATGTGCAAGTGCGCAATTGGTCTGTGCTAAACTGCAGCCTTTCTCGAACCACTCAACCTACGGTGTGTGCCATGGCGCTCGACTTGTAGCAAGTGGCACGACGCGGCGTGTGACGCGTACCAATGCACTTGGCGTTCGGTTTGTGCTGTAGCACTTGACCTTGTGCGTGTCGTGTGCAATTGTGGCTGTGGCGTGTGCCATATATTTTTTATTAGAGGTGCTTGAAATAATGCGTATGGCACGGCATTGCCGTGTGCCTTGAAGCTCATCCAACGTCCTTGCCACAGCACTTATCCCATTGTTGTGTGCTATTGTTCTTAGTTCATGGTATAATCTTGGCAAGAATGTCTTAAAGTTTTGCCATAGCACTTGACTTATATCGCATTTCCTCTTGCAGGCGGCGAAGGGTGTGCCACGATGTGCCGGAGCCAAGTAACCTTTTAGCGTCCCGTGCGCTTCGCACGCACCGAATGCACCGAGCAAATTGGCGGCTTCAGGTACGTGATGTAAAAACTCCAAGATGGTCTGGTATTTCCAAGGCATTTGGGGTCAAGGCAGAGGCGATTGCAGTACCCAAACCAGCGAGGAGTGTGCCGGAGGCATCAGCAGATGCGCGCCGTGCTCTACGTATACTTCTAGATCGGCGCCGGGAGGGAAAAGTCGTTGCAGATGAGATGTCACGAATCACCGTGACGATGCCGGTGCCCCGGCCTGGAGGGGCAGCAGAGGAACCGCTTGTGCTAATGGATGACGTGAACTTCCCGGGGGGGATCCGCCAGGTGCAGCATTCCCGTCCGATATGACATAACTTCTGAACGTTATGGTTGCAAGCTAGTTTCAATTAATACAAGGAAACATAGTATTTATCTGACTCAAAGCTTTGTCTTGAAGCTTTGTTTCTGGCATTAAGCATAGTGACGATTGATGCCTTTAAATTGAGGGACGAATCAGGGCCATAGACGTCACAACTGCTACGTTCGAGCAACTTTAATCGACCGAGAGTCCTTTGTCCTTGGCCGAGAAGATGCGGTTTGGCTCAACCACATATCTGTGTGCCCGGGTTCTGGTAGGTGTTTCGGGAGCTTAGGCCAAGTGTGGAGGCGCTGCTGGAGGGGCGAAAACTCGAGTTCTGCGGCATGCTTGAGGCGGAGGCTGACGGTCTCGGGGTGTTCAAGGCAGACCCAGACCTTTGCGCCGTCACCCTTGTGGGGGACATAAATGTTGCTCCCTTCTTGCGTCTGCTCAAGGGAGAATTTGGGTCTTCGCCACTAACGGGCATCGTCATTGCAGTCAACCCCTGGTGGACGCAATCGTCAGCAATTGGGAACCCGTGGCAGGTGACCATTGACCTTCGCGTCTTTTGTAACCACTTTACAGAGTGATCTACACCTGACTTTCGATCAGTTGAAAAAGTGCTTGCCATCCAGTCACACAACGGTTGCCTTTGAACAGCTGTGCGTGAATGATGAGAAGACACAACCGAATTGGTTGTCACAACTTTATTTGACAGTATCTCAACTATGATATGACCTCTGGCAGCAAAAGATGTGACATATCGCATTCGTTGCTCCAACTCGTATCGTAACTGCTGACCTGTTGCAGACAGGGTTAAGGCGAGACGCAGCAAGACTTCTTGACGATGGCGGTTGGAAACCGCTGTACTATCTTGAGGCCGTGAGCTCCAAGAGTGACATGGTGGAGGGTTCCCTACTCTTTTGCTACCCATATACGCAGTGGATGGTGTACGACATCGCGGGCCACTTGCTTGGGGAGTTTGACAACAAGCCGGCGGGAGTGAAGGTACTTGAATTGCTACTCGCTAGCAAGTAGACGTGCCTCTCCTGATGAAATAATAAAACATCGACGCCGAAGGCTTCTAATAATGTTATCGACGATAATAACAGGTGGTCCTATTGCATATATATCTCCATTGCACGTATGTGCATCTGGTGAACATGTTTACATGTTCACGAATAAGGCTGCCCACGCTTTCCCCCCGGGCACATCACATCGCAATGTCTGGGGGGGGGTCGTACCCCCCCAGTGCTCGAAAACGGAGTTTTGGGGGGTCACCCCGGTGCTCGAAAACGTAGTCTGAGGGGGTGAAAGAACGAATATGGTGCATTTCATACGAATCAGCAATGTCGCTATTTGAAAATTTTCGCCTGCGGCGCATGTCGGATCACTCGTAATTCATGGGATTAGAGACTTTCCCCACCATAAGGCGGGGGTCTCTGTCTCCTGTTGTCCCCCCTTGGAGAGAGTTGCGCAGTATGTGACCCTGTCTGTGACCTGCACTACAGCCTATCACCGATAGCTAAAAACCTAGGCATCTGTTTTTTTATCTCGATCTTAGCTTTCCGATCGTTTCGTGTCTCCACCTGCGCCCTGTGATATATATTTCCCTTATATATATATATATCCCACCGCCTGAGATTGCAGTTCTCATCAGGTTATAGGCCCTTACCACTTCTGTGGTGGCATTTTACTTTAGGAGGCTAATTTCCGTCTCGTCGAACGCACCGACTACCGAGAAGTCTCGCCGAACTATACCGGCTACCACTACAAGTCTCGCTGAACTACACCAGCTACTGTCACCGATTTTATCATCGTGTACCACACCGCAGTCTCGTCGAACTCCACCGACTACCCCACCAACACTTCTAACGATATGTCGCTAACCGCTCCGGCATGACTACCGAGATGCCGCTATATCAACACCTTTGACCTTCTGGCCAGCAGCGCTTCTTCTGCAGCGATATTGGCTTACCGCACGACTATTTTGACCTGACCGACGTTTTCCTCGCGAAAATCCACCTCAATTTGACTTTTTCATCACTTGATTTAGGTAATTTTGCGAAAAGTTATCTTTTGCCACTCGAACCCAAACTTTTACCTCGCAGATTTTGCAGCCGCAGTTGCATGTCTACTTTGCGCCAGCGTACGCGCATGGGCGCGCTGGGAGCTGCGCTTCAACTACTTCGACAACGACAATTTACCGCTGGTTACGACCTGGTGGTGTCTGGTGGTGTTGGTATACCAAGCGACCATACTAACCGACAATTACACCGGAATCGGGAACGAGAGCTCTGTCTGCGACGGCTTCGACTCTCCACATTTTTCAACACTTACACCGACATCTTGTGCGCCCCCTTGTCGCCATATGGTGGTGCTTGGTGGTGCCACCACACTATCCCCACCTTGCACTGACGCTGGTTTATCCTTGGGATTGAAGAATTTCCGGTTGTCTCGCCGCATTTTTCACACTCGCCCCCCTTGCGTCGACCCACTTGCTCTGGTGGTGCCCGGCCGTTTTTGGCTTTGGCATCGCACAGGCATTGGTTGACTGTTGACTCCGCGCTTGGCGCTCGACACCGTTCACCATCGAGAATGACGCCGCCACCGTTTGAAGCCTGCTTGCGGGTTAACCCGCCGTAACACGTTGTTACGGCGGGTTACCAACAAGGCACCGTATCGATATCTCCAATATCCGATATATCGATATATCGGAGATATCGGTATCTGTCGACAACTTTTTTTTGCGATATCGGAATATTAATATCTGTCGACAACTTTCGTGTAGTTATCGGTATCTGTCGACAACAATAACGGTATTATTCATATATGTCGACAAGTTTTTCAGTGTTATCGGTATCTGTCGACAGCATTTTGTGGACAAGGATATCGATACCATTTGATGATATCGGAAATATCGATATCTCGGATGTCGGATCGTGCGCATCCCGCACAATGGCTCGTGTGGCGGCTGGCGGTGGATGGATGCATGCCTTGGCGTTGACTTTGAAACACCCACGGAGCGATCGATCTTGCGTGCTTTTCTTACGAGTATTCCATCCGTGGCGTTCATTCATGATGCACATTCATCAATTGCCATATCGATCCCAAATTGGGGGTGTTTAGGGTTTTCATTTGCTCAACCGTATCGATCAAGGAGTATTCGTGACATAATATTGAACTGTGACACGGTATTCGTGTGAGCTCTCATTTCTCGGAATTTGAAAAGTAGGCTTGTCGATCGTGATTTGAAAATTCAGGATGGGTCGTGCTCGGAAATCCTGCAGGGGCTCTACGAAGCACGGTTATGGTCGCACAAGGATCAGGCCCAGTCAAGCGAACACAGATTAACCCGTACGACATTAACGGCGTAAGGGTCATATTTGGACAAATTTATCACTTGCTGTCGATATCCCCGATATATCGATATATCGGGAAAAATCGGAATATCAATATCTGTCGACAAGTTTCGCGTTTCTTGTCGGTATCTGTCGACAACTTTCGTGTAGTTATCGGTATCTGTCGACAACAATAATGGTGTTATTCATATCTGTCGACAAGTTTTGCAGTGTTATCGGTATTTGTCGACAACAAACTTCATTATATCGAAAACTATCGATACGCGTTTTAGGAACCGATACGGTACCTTGGTTACCAATCGTACCTAGGCATTTCTACGATATCGCGCGCGTAATTGACTCCGGGCAAAAAGTAGGAACAACGGGCGTTTATCAACCCTCAAGATTACCCAAAAAAAGTTGGCAGAACGCCAGATATTTTGGGTTGAGGATTGGTCTATACCGATAGGGAAGTGCTCTAGATCGAAACTTAAGGTCACAAAACATATAACTTCCTTCAAATTTTGTCACTTAGTGCCTTGGGACCACCGCGTGGCCTACGCGGAGCAACAATAAACGAAGTTAGGGGTTAACCCGCCGTAATTTTCGGACCAACCCGCCCTAACTTTGAACGCCATTTCAGCCCGGTATACCCATCCAAGTAGCAGAAATTAAAGTTTCCACACACAAAACTAACTACAATCAACATTGCCAAGCATGGTTTTTATGCGATATCTCGAATTATTATGGATATTAGAGTGCTCGAATATCGCCCTTAGGTATCGTTAACCCGCCCAAAAATTAGTAGAATAGACACAGAACGTCGAAGAGCAAGCCGTTGACCTTGGTCACCACACGAGCCAGAGGGTCGTCGAGGTCAAAGGATGCCAGCTCCAGTCCAGCCGAATGAAACTCCGTACGCAACTGCACCACCAGCTCGGAGAGGAGGCCAGCGTCGTCCGTACCGCGGAAGTGGTGCTTCTTGTCCCCAAGGACATCCTCGCGGACACCCTTGGCCCATTGGCGGTGTAGACGCGCTTTGTAGATGTCGTCAACCAGCTTGCTCTGCTCCTGTAAGTACTTCCTGGTCGCCACGTCTGCATCCTCGTTGGAAGTCGGAGCGGGGGTCGGAACAGTTGGCGTACGCACCGTCGGACTGTTCCGAACCCCGTCTAATAGCCTCAGTGAGGCGTCAATGTCACTGTCCCTGTCCAGGGACTTCTTCGCTCGGGTCAACATACCCATACTCTGAAAAGCCAGAGGGGAGGTGGTACGCAGTCGCGCGGTTGGGTGTGGTAGCGGAAAAATGGTAATGGTCAGCAGCGGAGAGGAGCTAAGAGAGTGGAGCGGCGAGGGGCACTCGAAGATGTCGTCGAAGTCGAAGGTGTCGCGAACACCGGCCCAGAAAACAGTAACCAGCAGGGCCAGTGCCGGTGCAAAACTGGATCCGAACATTGCTAAGACTAGTCCGTAACGAGGCGCGGTCCCCATGGCCGCCACTTTCAGTTGCTTACCGCAAACGATTCATACCATAATTCCTAGTCGCACCCAAACGCGCCCGCGCGCACCACCTCTCCAAGCGGCCGTTTAGCCAATCATGGCCAAATCGGCAAGTGGAATAAAAGCGTGGATGGGGCCACGACCTACTGGAATATCCTAGTTCACTAGATATCAGAAACTCCCGAACTGTGTGGATAAACTCTCAAGATAAATAAACCCTAAGCTAGATATACCCGGAACGGTCTCGGACGGTTTCGGAGTCTAGCCTACCTGTGACACAGCGTGTGTCACAGCACGAACCTATAGATCAGTCAGCAGTCCAGTGTTGGCCTAGGAGTCTGTCATAGGGGCCTGACCGGGACTCCCAGTCAGGGCTGCCTATACAGATTTCAGCACTCACTGTTGAATCACACATATCCACATACATAAATAAATATGCGTTGCTCTGTGTGTGTGTGTGTGTGTACTTGCTGTTAAATCACACACATCTGAAATATATCAAGATAAGTTAAGTTAAGTTAATCATGCATGTATAATCTGTCTACCACTGGACAGCATGTAACATGGCATGATTTATATCATATATTTCAGTTTTTGTAATCTTGCATCTCTATCATGCTAAATGATAAGCATGTTGATTTTCACAGGTAGGTCCGATGAGTATCCAACATGGTTGTATCATAAACAGGAGCACAAATGTCCATTCCTAAATCCTTTATCATGGAACATCTGAGCTACTTCCTGTCTAACAACCATGGCCGGCATCTTATGCTGCCTGGATATTTTTATAACACGGGACTATTAAGGTTTTACATATGTATGAAATATGCAATGCAATCTAGGTGTACTGCTGGATAAACCCCAGGTGCCATGGGGTACAAGCCCATGGTCGGTTAGGCGCGGAAATATCGCCATCGAATCGACCAACAGGACTACACGATGGTTTACGGTCGTGCCGTGATAAGTCCTTACTTTATAATCCGTTGCATGTACCGTCTGCACTGTCATGATATGCATGTGCAGCTATAATGTATACCAACCGCTATCGTGATCAGGCCGGTGTGCATATTATACATATGCATGCATTTTATGACCATGAAATGATGTTCAATCATAAATACACTAACATATGATGTGTGCAATGCATGTCGATCCATGTATATATTGTTATATGTAAAATCACACTAAGTATATTGTATAGACATTATTGATGTTAGTGCGATGCTGCGCGATGTCACTGCGATGTTCAGCATCTTTTATTATCACGGTCGTACTATACGACTGCATGCTTCATTCATGTATACGAATATACGGCAGCTCGCGCGCCGAATTTCTCGTTACGAATGACAAGATTAGATGATTCATATGCGCCATTTTATGTGTGCATGACGATCATGATGCCGGTGTGCAGTATCATTTTGTATAACAGCCGTACAATGCGACTGCGCACTGCATTCGTGCGTGCGTACATGCGTTATATTGCCTTCATTCATGCGTGCGTCTGCATTGTGTTTCTCGCGCTTCTCTATTCTCGTTGCGAATGACGAGTATCGCTGATGCTCTTATTTTACACGCGCGCCTTTTTCTTGCATATCGTACAATGATTCGCGCATTGCGCATCTGTACAGTTTATCACAGGACACGTGTGCCGGATGTGTGTGCGAGCACACCTCGTCGTCGTTGTCGGTCGTTGATATATTGTGTATATTCAATCAAGCGTCTGATGTTCGAAATTATGCCGCGTGATTATGCTCCGCAGTTGCAATGAATATTAGCAAGTATGGTCGCTGATGCGATTATCAATATGCGATATATTCGAACGTCACTGCGCCTTATACACTGTATCAGAAACACGTATACGCTGCTTGCACTCGGGTATGTTCTCGTTCTCGCCTGCGCGATCGAATACCACTATCAAGGTCCTATGGACCGGAAATATGGCACGGTTGTTATTGAACTGTAACAACAAGGTGTAAGTATAGGTGGGTATGAGTGCAGCAGTCTGGTAACCATAAGTGCGTGCTTGAGCTCAATGCTCCTCATATACTCTAGTGCTCTCACGCATCTCATGCGTTACCACCATCGAGCTGCGAAGTCGAGAGCACGAGGTGAACTTGACGCATCGGCCAGACAATATAGCCATGGATGCTCGCATGTTGCTCAGTGCATGCTTGAAGCGAAGACGCGTCTTGACAGAACAATCCAGTTCCGTGAAGACGTATCTTGCTTCGCCATCTCGATGCCAGATATGTCAGGGTTATGACCGATGACACATGTGGCATACATGTCATATATGTCATACGTGTCATACATGTCATACCTGTCATACCATGTCATGTTATGTCATGTCGAGTCATGTCGCATATATTATAATGACAGACAGTCGTCAGTACGGTCGACTATGACTGTACATGTCATCGAGATGATAAGTCATATCATCTGTCATTTATTCAAGGTAAGACTTGAATGACACATGTCATCGAGAGGCCAGTATGTCGGACTCGAGATGGCGAAGCAAGATGCTATCTTGAAGTACCGAACGGTTCGGAGAAGAAATCATCTTCGCTTCTAGCATGTTCGGAACAAGCATGCGAGTATCATATGGCGAACGCATTATTCGTTCAGCCGATACTAGTCGTTCAACCAATGCCTTGGGTTCACAACCCAATATGAGATGGGAGGCATTCGGTATAGATGAGGTAGCGTTGTGCTACAGCAGTATCTTCGGACGAAGTCTGCACTCATCACCCGCTCTTACGCTGCACGCGTGTTACTGTTCAATAACACCTGTGCTATCTTATCATATTATATTATATCTTAAGGCTCGCTTGTGCGTCCTTATCAGTTGGTATTCGATCGTCAAGGCGAGAACGAGAACTTTAGTGTGAGTGCAGCATAGATATCGAATATTTTGTGTATGCAGGCTGCGGAGCGCGAATAACATCTGGCGTCGCAATCGCACAAATACCGATATACTGTATATACTGACCGCTGCATAAGCGAATATTGTGCGCGAGGATAATTATATCGTCACATATAAAATCGCAGATCGTACATCGCAACTGATCATCATCTATACTGCGCGAAAAGGTGTGCATGCGGCATACATATGCACAGCGATCATATGTACGCGCAGATACGATTCGCAGCTGTACGAAATTCGCAGTATGAGACGCGGACACAAAAATCATCATCGGAATCATGATCCGCGCGAAAATTAGCACTCGTATCATGTGCTATGCATACTGCGACAAGATGTGCTCTTTATCAGCAACGCGCACCATTGCGATTTTCATGATCGCAATAAATCGCTTACAGATTATTTTGCAGTTTTATGATGACGATGTCAATATGCAAAATGTCATCAACACACCGTCATTATCGATAGTTGCAATAATCACGGATGCATCATCTGCGCGCGTCACGATATCCTTTACAAAATATGCGTATACTTACTGGGATAATCATGAACAGACGCATGATGACAGTATATTGCAGCATGCCATATAATACTCTGATGGTTGCTGAGATATTATAATCTATTCACTGTCAGATTCGTATATCAACCTGCAACCATGAGTGTGAACTGCATACATGCTGTGTGAGTAGCTTATACACACATACACGCTCAACATGACAAATCATTGAATACTCTGCAGCAACATCATAGTGTGTGCAAAATTCGAGTGTGCGGAGATTAAAAGGTAAACGTTATTGGACACGAAGTGGGAACTGATTCCGCGCGATCGACATGTCATCAGACCTGAGACAGGTCGTCATCGTCATTTCGCCGGATCCGAGGTGCCACCGCTCCGAGGTGCACATGGTAAAACTGCGAACGGAAGGTCAAAGGCGAAGGGAAAGGCAAAGGGTTTAAGATTTAGCGGCAGTAGGAATAGTTTTCAGAAGCATATGGAAAGTATTCTAGTGCTTCTGAAAACTATTCCTACTTCTTCTATATCCTAAACCCTTTGACTTTTCTTTTACTGCTGCACGCGACCGGCAAGCATCTTTGAATCTTCCGAGTTTCAAAGATGCGTTTTGTATTTTGGGTGCACCCTAAAATTACAAAACAGCCGAGCGCTTCCCGTTTGTGCGGGATATTCACATGTATTCCATGAAATATTTCATATGAATTAACACACATGCACACGCACGGGAAGCCCTCGGCTGTTTGGCATCTTTGCGTTTGGGTTCGAACCCAAACCCAAACCCAAAACATCTGCCTTAGAAATAAATTGCGCGTTTCGCGCACAAGTAACTTGAAGCCTTGAGCTTCAAGTAACTTAAAGATATGTATCTTGGCAGTATTTGTGCCAAGCTTCGTGCTCTAGGACGCACGGGAAGCCCTCGGCTGTTTGGCATCTTTGAGTTTGATGGGTTCGAACCCAAACCCAAAACATCTGCCTTAGAAACAAAACGCGCGTTTCGCTCACAAGTAACTTGAAGCCTTGAGCTTCAGGTAACTTAAAGATATGTACCTTGGCAATATTTGTGCCAAGTTTCGTGCTCTAGGACGCACGGGAAGCCCTCGGCTGTTTGGCATCTTTGGGTTTGGGTGTCACGTTCGAACCCAAACCCAAAACATCTGCCTTAGAAACAAAAAGCGCGTTTCGCGCACAAGTAACTTGAAGCCTTGAGCTTCAGGTAACTTAAAGATATATCCCTTGGCAGTATTTGTGCCAAGTTTCGTGCGCTAGGACGCACGGGAAGCCCTCGGTTGTTTGGCATCTTTGGGTTTGGGTACGTTCGAACCCGAACCCAAAGGCAAGGCATAGGACAGTTTCGTAGATTTTGTCCCGATGCCTTCGCAACCTCGCATGCTAACTCATATTATAATGAATATTCAACATTCAAGCGTTGGGTACCCCACGCCAACGGGAAGCGCTCGGCTGATTTGTTATTTGGGTATGCGCACCCAAATGACCAAAAACACATCTTTGAAACTCGTTAGTTTCAAAGATGCGTGGCCGATGCCTTCGTGCTTATGTGTATATTTCATATGAAATATGCCATGGAATAAATGTGAATATCCCGCACAAACGGGAAGCGCTCGGCTGTTTTGTAATTTTAGGGTGCACCCAAAATACAAAACGCATCTTTGAAACTCGGAAGTTTCAAAGATGCTTGCCGGTCGCGTGCAGCAGTAAAAGGCAAGGCAAAGGGTTTAGGATATAGAAGAAGTAGGAATAGTTTTCAGAAGCACTAGAATACTTTTCATATGCTTCTGAAAACTATTCCTACTGCCGCTAAATCTTAAACTCTTTGCCTTCCCCTTTGCCTTTGACCTTCCGTTCGCAGCTTTACCATGTGCACCTCGCAGCGATGGCACCTCGGATCCGGCGAAATGACGATGACGACCTGTCTCAGGTATGATGACATCTCGATCGCGCGGAATCAGTTCCCACTTCGTGTCCAATAACGTTTACCGATTAAAATGACTGCAACACCACACACATACACACATTACTTGCAGTATACACCATTATTGAGTATATACTGAGTGCATGCAGCACATGTGCATTACACCACATATACATTATATACTGAGTGACTGCATCACTGTGAATTGTGCATGCATTATTCGTACAGCTTGACCACGATAACAGCTGTAATGTATTAACCAGTTTGATCATGATAACAATTGGGACATATAGCATCACATCACAATACAGTAATCACTCAGTAATAAGAAAACCCGCCAATAAGAAAGTAGCCAGCTTTTTTGATTTCTTCACAATATTTAACACATAACACTCCATATTTAAGATCTCTACATAAATAAGAAAGTTGCTAGGCTGACCTAAAATTCCTGTTTTCTTAAAATCGAGTGTTTACTGTACATCATACATTGCACAAAGCATACTGCCGTGCATGTAAGCTATATCGGAACCCATGTAAGTGTAAGGTGCCTGAAGGTGATCTTAACACCATAATTAGCTCGACATGCTCTGACGAAGGATTTGGGATGAGCATGTTCGTTCTATGGTGGATCACTGAATGGAATGCTCACCGGAGCTACATGTAAAATAAACCAAGCAACTCATTATTGTAAATGAGAGTATGCAGGATTACAATAACCACTAAGCTGATATATATATATCATGTTAGATTTATTCAGTACTTGGTATACAGATCATCCTGCATGATAAATCATCTTGGTATATTGTAATACCAGAAATCACCTGCATACAAGTGTGTATAGTGAACAATTCCACACACACTTACATGTACTAAATCAGCAAGTACCTGCACAATGAACACACCACTGACATTACTATGTATAATGACATTCACTGACTCAGTAAGTGAAATGATCAACTATAATATCAACTACGTGTATGATAATATAGATACCATCCAACAAACACATGTGCGTGTTGGATGTCGGTGATGGCGATAGCTAAGGTAAACAGGATAAAACTACATGCTGAAGGGCTGGATGGAGAATATCTCCAGACCCGAAGGCAGTATACGGTGTTCACAATGCAGCTGGTAACTGTTGAACACTGTCCATACCTTTTCATTATCGCTGGAGCAAGAACAACAACCATACTGCATTGTGACAATTGATTCAGTAATGATCGGCACAATAAGCATGTACATACTCAGATCAGTACTTACATATTGAACTGACAGAGGTTGTTGTGGACACACACACACACACACACATTGTGTTGTGTTGAACTGCTTAGATTATTATCAAGTTGTGTCCTGATATATTTGGAATCTAGAGATATCACTTTGATGTGCTCTCAGTGCACAGCCATATGCCCAAATATATCATAGGTTCCGACAAGTTATCACTTAAGTGGTTAATTCGCTTACAGTTGATACACCTAATAAATCATCAGGAAGTGAACCAACTTCCATGGGTTTCAAATCAGTAAAACCCATATTTATGATCAACCACAGATGTTGACCATCAGAGATATTCACTATTGTGCCATGAAGATTATCATGTGCAAAAGTGAGATAAGTTGCATTAGTTCTGTAACTTGCAACTTCCACACACACCGAGATATATTACTGAAATATATAATCAAATGGCCAAAAAAGGTGAAAATGGGTAAAAATCGTTGGCGATAAATTTCAAAATTGAAATTCCGACCCCATTTTATTTCAAATTATGATTTTATACCTATTAAGGTATCAGAAAAACATAATGACCATGGTCATATATCGTGTAACACCCTAAATATCAGGTGTGTAATATATAGGGGTATACATAGTCGCTGTACTAAAATACGTGAAAAATAAATACGTTAGATTTGAAAATGGAAATTTGGGTTTCATTTTTTTCGTTACCCTATTTTATTGGCTATTGAAAAATATGCTCAAAATAGTACAGCACCTGTAACGCCCTAATACTCCCTAAATTCACGTGTACAGTTACAGGGGTGTAACTTACCTCCTAACAACCACGTGACACACAGTAAAAAAATTAAATGCAGTTTTGCTTAAATATCTTTGCAAAATGTTCATACTGCTTTAATTTAACATATTTTAGGGTTACTGATGGCAGGTAACACCCTAAAATCACTGTGGGAGATAAGGGTCACTGTAATGTTACATACCATAAATGCCACCTATATAATAGGAAACACTTCGTGTTTGGCATATTTGTCATGCTGAAATCAGCACGGACATGACAATATTTCGGGCAACAACCCAAGAACTGTAGGGCGACAACCCAAAAACTGCAGGGCTACAACCCAAAGACTGTAGGGCTGCAACCCTAAAACTGTAACAGCTGCTTCCTATAAGGACTGCATGCTATATCATGAGGTATAAAGGCAACTGACAACTGCCTTATATTCACACTTCCTTGAGGGGGGAAGGAGGTGGATATATCACCTCGTTATAATGTACAGATATACTACATGTATATAACATACAGATATACTATATGTATATAACATAGATATATATACTATATATATACCAACACACACACTCAGTTAGCTGAAGGCATCTTTGGTGTTGTGTTTTGTTTTTTAGATGGCAGAAGCAGAAGAATCAGATATCTCAGCCATCAATGCAGATCCGTCAACATGGTTCTTTGACATCTTAGGTTCCTATGATGCATACAATCGGTTCAAGATTCCCAAGTGGCTCGCTGGTTATGACGATACCCAGACCAGATTCGACCAGATAGGGTACTTCGACAATACCAGTCGCATGAGGCCCGACATGAGCAGATATAGGGATCCTGAGAATGAACCACGGGAACCAGAAGATGAGTATACAGCATATAATGCTCCAATAGTTTTCACAGATCATGATGATGATTCTGTTCCAGCACCAACTCCACCCACTTTGGTTCCAAAGGTGAAAATGACACCACCTAGGGAATTTAAAGCAGGACAGGACGCAGAGATTTGGTTGGAAACCGTGGATAGATATTTCCAATTCACTTATCCAGGAGTTCCAGACAAGGACCTGATCACAGTATTCCTGACGCTCATCCAAAACAATGACCGACATTATTTCCAGGTCGTGGCAAAACAACCAGATGCCACATATGAGAAGGTCAGAAGGATTTTCCTCAGTCAGTTTGGCAACCCCCATAAAAGATCAGTGGCTAAGAAACACCTAATGGCACTGACTCAAGGGAGCCAGACTTTCTCAGATTATTTACGCACGTTCACGTCACTGGCTGCACTAGCAGCAGTTGATCTGGAGGATGTGCTGATAAAGGACAGATTTGTCAGCAGCATGGATCCTGATCTCCGAAAACAGTTCCACCTAAGATTCCTAATAGAGAATGAAAGGAATAATCTGTCGTGGTCACAAACCACACAGATACTGCTCGACTTGAATTATGTTGTTCATTCGAAGCAGTCAGAGACCCTACACTGTCGGGGGCAGAAGGAGCAGTCATCAGGAGGCCCAGTCAAAAAGGAGAAGGACAAGGGACGTGGCAGAAAGCCATATGACAGATCCAATAGGAACTGGAATCAGAGTCAGAATGGCAATCAGAACCCAAATGCCAATCAGAATCGGAGCAAAGGGAAAGGTGGAAAAGGCAAAGGTAAAGGGAAAGGAAAAGCACAAAATCCTCCTCAGCCTTGCCAACGTTGTGGTCGTACCAATCACGCCACAAAGGATTGTTTCTCCACCAAGACCCCGGATGGAAAAGCCATACAACGAAGGCAAGCCTCCAGCTCAGAATCCTTTCAGGAGACAGCAACAACAGAATCAGGGTGCTAAGAATGAGTCCGGCAAACTCATCAATACAATCAACACCCTGGTTAAGGAGCTAAAGAGTCAGCACAGCATCAATGCAGCAGTTGCAGCTCCAGCTCCAGCTTCAGCTCCAACTTCAGCTCCAGCTCCTCGGGGAAACTCTCAGGGTACTGCACAGGTACCGGTGTTGAGAGCACCCCCAAGGTAAATCAGCTTGAAGATGCCACTGAAGCAAGTGGCCGGGTTGAGAGTATCTCAGAAGAAGTCCTTTCCAGTCTGACATTAAAGTTTCAGCAGATGGACACTCCCTCAGAGCACATCGCACAGGTGCAGTCTCAGACAGCACAGCTGAAATCACAGAAGAAGCTGTTGTTGTACAAAGGGAAAGTATATGGACAGAGTACTCACATATTAGTAGATCCAGGAGCTACATCGTCTTTCATCGACAGACAGTTCGCTGCTCAGCTTGGTATAGCACCCACAGATTCCTCATCATTTTCAGTGGGATTGGCTGGAGGAAGCCAAATACCTTGCACATCCTATCTTCCCAATGCTACATTCACGCTGGGTAAGTATAAGGACACAGAGGATTTCTACATCATTGACATGAAACCCTTCACTGTCATCCTGGGTCAAGATTGGTTGGAGAGGAGAAATCCACACATTGACTTCCAGTCCAAAAATCTGACGATCACTAGGAAGCACTCATCAAGCTCCAGTGTTCGCACAATACTATCCAGAGTTGAACAGACTCCAAGCTCAGATGGCCTTCCTGAAATGGAATTGGTCAGTGCCACCACCATGAGAAAGCACCTACGTCGTATTCGATCCAGTGGTTCGGCTGAAGAAGCCGTAGCTGATCTCTTCTTTCTCTAAGAGGTCGATGGTGAACTGGTCTTCGCAGCGACAGACTCGGGCACCACTATGGAAGACCCAGAGGTCACAGCAGCACGTGATCAGATGAGGGAAGACTTTTCAGATATATTCCAGGAGGATCTTCCAGCTGGGCATAGGCCAGAACGGTTTGAAGGTGGTTGTCATCGAATCAACATTGAACCTGGGCACAAGCCGCCATCGCAGCCAGTTCGTACCATATCAGTGCCCATGATGGAAGAGCTCAAACGACAGATCATCAAATATGTCGAATTGGGTATCCTTCGTCCGTCATCATCTCCATATGGATGTCCTATCATTTTCGCTCCTAAGCCAGGTGGGAAGTGGAGGATGTGTTGTGATTATCGAGCCCTTAATAACATCACAATTAAGGACACGTATCCATTGCCACCTCACGACACCCTTCTTGAACAGCTAAAAGGTGCACGATGGTTTAGCAGATTTGACTTCAATCAGTTTTTCCATCAGATCCCTATACATCCAGAATTCCAGATGACATTCACAAAACAGCTATTCGTGTGAAAACAAACACACAGTGAAGCACTACAAGTCAGGTGCTACGCTCGCATATGTCAACCGTGAAACTGTGAAGCTATACACAAGATAATACGATGTGTTATAGCTTCCGCCGAAAGAATGTGATGACAGCCCCTAAGGTGTCAGGTGTGGAAATGACAGATGCTATGAACTGTCCGACTACCGAAGTCGATATCGGAGATGGCGCTGATGACAGTGAAGGAGTCATAGTAGTCGAGCCATATCGGTGATGACACAGATGACGATGACACTGTCGGCGTGCCAAATCCAGCACACCACCTCGAGTGAGGTGGGCAGACCAGAATGAATACACTCATACCAATCTCCAGTCCAGACCAGAAAGAACCACAATCATGCCTGCCAGGGCTGAAAACCCCAAAAAGCTGGACAAAGTCCACACGGTCCTGGCAGGCCTATCAGCTCCCTGTCTCTAGTGCCACTCCTCCACCGGGGGAATAGTATGCTGCTGTGCCCTGAGGGTCCGCACACCGCGGTGCCATGCAACCGGATGCTTCGTCAGGGATATGACAAGGAGTACCCGAAGGCAGGTCCAAGTCACCCCGTCACCGTCAGACTTACAGACAAGGGAAGATGTAGGGAGGGTCACAGCTGGTGGAGGCAGAGGCTCTCACGTACGAGACAGGTGCCGGTCACGGGTCCCCGAAGGGTACATAAGGTCGTAGGAGTCAAGGTACGGCATGCAACATTCACATAACAGGTCTTGTGCATGCTTGCTAAACCTCTAGGCTAACTGTCATTCTATCGGTTGGTTGTATTCTGCACATATTTTCAAAACCAAATCATAAAGTACCTGCAACAAAGTACCTGCAAAGCACAGTCAGATACAAAAC
Organism: Cymbomonas tetramitiformis; assembly: GCA_001247695.2. Classification (NCBI taxonomy): domain Eukaryota; kingdom Viridiplantae; phylum Chlorophyta; class Pyramimonadophyceae; order Pyramimonadales; family Pyramimonadaceae; genus Cymbomonas; species Cymbomonas tetramitiformis. The sequence goes on from LGRX02033270.1 coordinate 118,505, forward strand.
CCAAAACAGGACAAAACAGAGGGTACTCACAGTCAGATCATGCTGCTGCTTTCTGAGTAGGCCTCCATGTCGAAAATCCAAAAGATCTGGCAGCCTGAATCACTGCCTTTTGCATATCCATGTAGCTGTCAAAGAGCATGTTGAAGTAGGGCACGGTGTTCTTGGTGGGAGGAACCGGCTTGGTGTAGGGGTCAGCCAAGTTCTTCTCCGAAGGTACCCTCCAGCATATGATCCAGCCCAGTCTGACAAAGTCTCTGAGCATATGGAATCTGACCAGAACATGCTTGATCTTCTGGGATAGCGGGATATTCTCAGCAATAGATCTGCATGCATCATTATCCAGGAGAAGAGGAACTGGAAGCTCCAATCTGGGGCAGGTTGCTGAGGCTGGAAGGTATTCTGTGCTTCTCATATTCTGATAGTCCACTGGCCTGCGGTCTGATTCTGAATAAATCTCGAGCTCATCTGTCACTGACTTGCCATCAGGCCTGACACCACCGACTCCTGTACCCGTAGGTGTAGTGTAGTCCAGGAGTTTAGTCAGGAGAGTGCCCGGCTGTAACCCAGGGTAGCTGAATGCAATGTCAGTGGCGACCCTCTCTGCTTCAGTGATCTCAGAATCAAGTCCAGTAGTAGAGGGTGGCTGTCCCTGAATAGGGTGTTGGATATAGCCGAATATTTCTGTCAGCATAAACATGAGAGATACCACCCGCTGAGCTGCAGTAGATGCTGCAACATATTCTGAACCCGTAGAAGATGTCTCTGTGATAGTCTGTCTGACTGTACCATACTGTAGAATCATGCCACAGAAGAATATCACCATGCCAGAGTATGATCTAGCTGAGTTTTCCAGGTCTCTGGCCAGGTCAGCATCGGAGTACACAAACAGTGTGAGCACACGTGCTGGCCTCTCAGGGTAATCGAAGGCCATCTTGTAGTGTGCCGTGCAGTCCAGATACTGTGCAATTCTGATAAGAGCCTTCATTGAGTCCTCTGAGGGACAGGCCACAAACTGTGATAGGTAGATAACTGCATAGTAGATATCTGGCCGTGAAGTCCTGCTGTGCCAGAGCAGAGATCCAAGGATAGACCGATAGGGCTTTACCAGAGTGAGGTCAGGGTCTGCTGGTCTCGATACCACAAGCTTAGAGTCCATACACACTGAGAAGGAATCGTGGTAGAATGTGGTAAACTGGTGTTAAAATGTGGTAAACTGGTGGTAAACGGCGGTAAGCCCCTATGTGGGGTGGTAATCAGGTGGTAAACGTTAAAATATTTATATATAAAAAAAAAACTGACGGTAAATCATTGGTAATTTGCGGTAACATAGGTTGAAGCATGGTAAAAGCCTGGTAATTTCAGAACGGAGCGTGGTAAACGAGGATCTGGAATGGTAAATGGTCGTGGCCTAATGGTAAATGGATATAAAACTTCGCAATGTAGTATAAATATAGAGACGGAGCTGGTAAACCGTGGTAAACGAGGATCCTGAATGGTAGATGTGCAATTCTCTGGTCTGTGGCCAAGGTAGAATTGACAGGAGTGGAGCGACTGGCGAATGGCGGCCAGGTATGAACGCAGGCAGTGGGGTATATCGATCATCGTTCAGTAGATAGCTAGGTGGGATGCGTCACATACAGATCGTATCATACCTGTCTCGGCTAAACCAGTAGGGAGCCGAAAGGTAGCCGATTTTAGTGGCCACGCGCACCATAGCTGGTAAGAGATAGAGGTAACGTAGCCAAGAAACCAAGTTAGGTTCTTGAAGTTGAAGTTTGCAAAAAACAGTTAAACTGTAACAGTTTTTTTTTTGTTTATTTAACTTAAGTAGCAGAAGGTCGAGAAAGAAAATGGCTGGTAAGTAGTTTTACTTTTTTCTTGAATCACGTGGGTGACAGAAAGCAGTTCTGTTGCAATGTATGCAGAACAGGTAGTTTACTTTTAAAAGCGAGTGCTGTTACTTAAGAATGGAGAGTACCCGGACAGGAGCAACGAGCGCTGCTGAACAAGGTGCACCCAAACGGGCAAGGACGGCCACGGTTGGCAGCGAGGCAGGCCAGGCCGCACTCGCTCCAAAGGTTACGTGCCCCATGCTGGTCTCTTGTGGATGTGCATGTTGGATAGGTTCGTGGCTTAATTAGTTAACCGCTGTTCGACTGAAAGAGCGGACGGCTCCTGAAAGTTTCTGCGTAAATAGGTGGTCAGCGAATATGTGGATACACACAGCCGGTGACTGCGCCCTGGTGCGGAATCACGTGCTTAGGAAAAGTCACCGGCTGTGCGTATTCATTCAGGTATGCAGGCCAGGCCGCACTCGCTCCAAAGGTTACGTGCCCCATGCTTGTCTCTTGTGGATGTGCATGTTGGATAGGTTCGTGGCTTAATTAGTTAACCGCTGTTCGACTGAAAGAGCGGACGGCTCCTGAAAGTTTCTGCGTAAATAGGTGGTCAGCGAATATGTGGATACACACAGCCGGTGACTGCGCCCTGGTGCGGAATCACGTGCTTAGGAAAAGTCACCGGCTGTGCGTATTCATTCAGGTATGCGGACTCCCCTGTTTTCCGGCATGCACGCTGTGGGATGCCACTGCTGTGGGAATATCCCATGGTTTCCGCAGTGGATTCAAACATGCTTTCGTGAACTGGTGCGCAGGCCTCCGAAGCTGCAACCGTGCAGGGAGGCGGCCTCCCCCCGGTCGCTGGAGGAGTGGTCGAGGAAAACCCGGTAAGACCGTGAACTTTTCCTTCCCCTCCCTTCCCGTACGGGATCCCGCCCGCCCGCCCTTCATCTCGTGAACGCAGCCGCCACTCCGCGGGTGCCTGGTCAGCAGGCTGTCGGGCGACTGTTCATCTGCGGTTGCGAATCAGCGGCCAAGGGGTGAACGGCGAGTCATGGGTGGGATTGTTTTTTTTTTCCCGGCATATATCTTTGTTTATTTCTTTGTAGAAAGGTGCATAGGGTGCACGCAAGGAACATAGGACCCAGGGACAAAGGGTGCGGGGAGGTTGCTCCGCTCCGCGCCGAATCAGGCGCGTGGCGCGTGCGGCGCTCTCCCCGGCGCTGTGCCTTATCCTGCTTCATGTATGCGGCCTCTGCTCGACTTGATGCATGTGGGCCTGTGCCGTCTGCTCAAACCAGTCCGTCCGTCCTAAGTTTCATAGAATCATGTTGTCTGTGTTTCGCTTTCCTCCCTCGTTGCATGTGGGCCTGTGGCCTCTGCTCAAACCAGTCCGTCTGTCGTAAGTTTCATCTCATGCTTCCTGCGGTTGCGAATCAGCGGCCAAAGGGTGAGCAGCGGCGCTGCAGGTCGTGGGTGGGGAGGGATGCGCGAGGGTGTGTGTACGGTAGATAGGTGCATAGTGTGCACGCAAGGACCATAGGACCCAGGGACAAAGGCGTGCGGGGAGGCTGCTCCGCTCCGCGCCGAATCAGGCGCGTGGCGCGTGCGGCACTCTCCCCGGCGCCGTGCCTTATGCTGCGTCATCTGCGGTTGCGAATCAGCGGCCAAAGGGTGAGCAGCGGCGCTGCAGGTCGTGGGTGGGGAGGGATGCGCGAGGGTGCGCGTACCGTAGATAGGTGCATAGTGTGCACGCAAGGACCATATGACCCAGGGACAAAGGGTGCGGGGAGGCTGCTCCGCTCCGCGCCGAATCAGGCGCGTGGCGCGTGCGGCGCTCTGCCCGGCGCTGTGCCTTATCCTGCTTCATCTGCGGTTGCGAATCAGCGGCCAAAGGGTGAGCAGCGGCGCTGCAGGTCGTGGGTGGGGAGGGATGCGCGAGGGTGCGCGTACAGTAGATAGGTGCATAGTGTGCACGCAAGGACCATAGGACCCAGGGACCAAGGGTGCGGGGAGGCTACTCCGCTCCGCGCCGAATCAGGCGCGTGGCGCGTGCAGCGCTCTCCCCCCCGCTGTGCCTTATGCTGCTTCATCAGCGGTTGCGAATCAGCGGCCAAAGGGTGAGCAGCGGCGCTGCAGGTCGTGGGTGGGGAGGGATGCGCGAGGGTGTG
>LGRX02033271.1:0-33377 GCA_001247695.2 Cymbomonas tetramitiformis
TCCTCGTTCTGAAAATACTCCAGCGCTTCCGCTTCATCTTCCAAATCCTCCCATTCTGTCTCCAGCGCTGCGATATGAGATTCATTTGCAGCGCGGCGGCGTGCCAAACGAGCTGGGGCGTCAGCAATCCATGCTCGTTTCTTGGCCTCGTCGGGACAGTTAGCCCATAAATGGGAGTCAGAGTTGCAGACGTAGCATCGGCGTGGCGGCCTGGTCAATCCCGCCGGGCTGGGCGGCACGGCGTGCTGCACCCTGAGGTCGGCGGGGTCGAGGTCAGTAGCATCTTCCTCCCCAGCGTCCTGCACGGCGTTAAGTCTGGAGGACGAGCGACCAATCCTCCAGGCAGGACTTCGGTTCGCAGGTGCAGAGACGGGAGAGGTTCGCGCTGCGGTCAGAGCTTCACTGCGCTCCAATTTGGTGGCCACAGTGATGATATGCTGCAACGCGGTGGATCCGGGATGATTGCTTTCCCAATCCGCTGGACTTTGCAGATCCAACCGATCCTCAATAAGGCGATCCATCACAGCTTGCTTCAGTCGCAGTCCAGACCAGAACTGATATAATAGCTGCTGTTGGCTGATGGCGTGGCGGTTGGGCATGGCGTCTGCCAATAACTGGACTACCTCGTGCCAGGATACCAGACGAGTGGCGAACAAACGCGCAGTCTCTTCTCGTCGCTGCGCCATGCGCATCACGGTCCCCGCTAGTCCTACCAGCACGATGTCATCCAGTACGCTCCTGGCTACGTCGGCCAGGAAAGGCGCCAAAGTGGCGTAACGCCGGTTCCAGGCCTCCGAGTTCAACATTCCACCTTGCTTGAGAAAAGTTAGGGATCGCGGCTGTAGTTTGCGTTGAGCCACTTCCTTCAAGATCTCCGGCATGGTGATCATGGTTAGGTCTAGGCGATAAGCACTCATGCGACCCAGGGCGAAGGTGACTACGCCCATTGACAGAAAATTGACCAGCGCTTCAGAAAAAGGTGGAAGCGCGGCAATATCAGCGTCGGTGGTGATTAGTTCAGCGGAGGAGGGGTACATAGGAATGTCTCTGATCAGCTTGAGCACATCAGCCACTGTCTTGGATTCTCGGTAGACATCACTTGGGGAAGCCGCTCCCATAAGATCGTGGTGCCCTGGGAATTGAGAAAGGCGCTGGTCCACTGGCAGGAGTCCCGGGGCCGCTGGCAAGGAATTTCCAGGCGATCTGTACTCTGCTGCGCTGGGAACACCAGAGGGAAACCGGTTGACGCCCAGTCTAGCCGGTACTGTGGCGGGAGTTGGTTGATTGCCAGCCGCCATTCTTCTAAACAAGTACGCCTCTGAAGATGAAAATGCTGCCCAAATTTGGAGTCCCAGGGGGTCAAATTCTGTCAACTCGGACTCTAAGGCATTTTCCGCGATGGTTACCCATGAGTACAAGGGCAGGCGTCTCTGCTGAGTTCCAGTTGGGTCCCCCCATCTCCACCCGGAAGCCCCGCTCCTTCTCCTCCTCCTTCGCCTCCAGAAAGCGACATCGAAGAGTAAATAAAAGGCGGGCAGACTCTATCCTCTGCTCACCTGTGGCTTTTGCCACACCCAGCCGCTCGATTTGATCAGCTCAACAGTATCATGTCGCAGCATACATCAGAGCCGCTTTCCAACATGGGAGTCAGTGCAGAACCACTACGCCCCCCATTATTTTCACCCCTCTCCTTTCCGTCCCCCGCCGCATACGCTTCCACCTTCCCCTTCCCTCTCCCGGGCACTACCATGCCCTATACCGCTGTACCACGCCCATATACTTTACCCGACGACACCCCTGCGCAAGCTGTGTGGAATGGCTCCAGCTGGGTACTCCCTCAGACAGCGCCCATCGCTGGGGGAGTGTCCCCAGTACCATTCACATTGGGGTCTCATCACCCCATGGGTTCGTACCCCACGCCATATCAACAGCATCTGCAACAGCAGCAGCAGTGGCTGGCGTACCAGCAACAGTGGCCACAGCAGCAACAGCCGCTGGAGCCAATGCAGCAGCAGCTACAGCAGCAGCAGTTCCAGCAGCAGCAGTTACAGCAGCAGCAACAGCAGCAGCAGCAGCAACAGCAGCAGCAGCAACCACAGCCGCAACAGCTGGTACCTACTTCAATGCTGTACGACCCTGCGGCGGACCCCTCACTGCAGCCGCCCTTCATTAGCATTGGCGCCGCAATTCTCCCAGACCCCCTGCAAGCACCCCCTGATGGCGGATTCCGACAGGGCGCTCCGAGCGGGGGCTCACTTTTGGTGCGCCACCTCCCAGCGGTGACAGCTAATCCAGAGGCCCGCAGGCGTCGACGCTCACGGAGGGAGTCCTCGGGCCCGGCAACGCATGGCAGGCATATCCCGAGCCTGAGCCGTTCGCCAGAGCACTCCGACCCCGAGTCTGGGACGGACGCCAGCCGCACCAGTACAGGGTCCAGGGGGAGCCGGAGCACACATGCGCGGGCAGAGCGCAGGCGGAGAGCCGCTCGCAGATCCGGGTCTGATTCGGACGCGAGCAACCGGAGTGAGCATATCCGCAGGGAGGTCCTTGCGGCAGTGCAAGCCCTGAACCTCTCTGCGGTGCTCTCAAGAGAGCTCGCCCCGTCAGGCGCAGCAGTATCTGCAGAAAACCCCCCATTAGACGACCCCCAGAGCAGTGCACAGGGAGCCCTGACGGCGGATCGGCCCCTCGAGGCGGACGCTGCAGACAGCGAGACCCCTCCAGAGTCTCTGGCTGTCGCTGGAGCAGCCCCTATTGAACCTCCCACTCAGGCCCCCCTAAACATGATGGTGGCTCGCCGACGCCAATCGATGGAGTCGGTGGTACATGGCGGTGGTGACCCTGATTCAGAGCGCAGAGTCCCCAGCCCCAGGAACTCGCCCCCAAGTCCCCCTGACGATCCACCCCCAGACCCTTCTGGTGATCCCGATCGGGGACCCGGTCCCTCTTACCCCCATTATCCAGAGGTCCGGGCCCTCTTCATTACTCACGACGGCGGATCTCTGTGGGTACATCAGTCAGCGGGGGTGCGAGGCGCAGCGACCGTCTCTTTACCACGAGACGAACGTCGCAGGGCTGGAGTACAAGGCGACACCATCCTCTTCACCATCATGCACCTGCTGGGAGCCCCATTGACAGCCTATGCACGCATGGGAGGTCGCCTTCATCACACTCCGCTGCTCCTTACCAACCCTCGTGTGGAGACCTGGGTCCTCATGGTCGACCGCGAGGTCATGGATATGGCTATGGGGGACCCAGCCGCAGCCAATGTGCGGTCTACGAGCATGGGACAGCCAGTGTGGGAGTGGATTCCTGCCACTGCGCGGGAGTCTGAGATGCAGAACTTCGACCAGGACGGGCTCGCCGCGTGGTCTGAAGTCAGCAACTCCGACTGGTATCGAAGCATGAGCGTGGTGGCCGCACAACCACCCACCCCCATGCCTTTCCATACACCTCTTCCACTCCCCGCTCCATCATCAACACCCGCACCACCGCCTAATCCCGGGCCACCAGCCCCTGCATTACCGCCAACCTCAACCGCAGTCCCCACAAATCCCGCGCCTGCGCTCCCGCCCGCGCATGCCCCGGGACCACCACCTTCAGCCCGTTTTCCCCACTCCGTCGCCGCAAACCCCGTTCACTCCGCCGCCGCTGCGAACCCCGTACTCTCTCCCAGCGCCACCCCCTTTGTACCAGGCATCATCCGACTGCCGCAGGGCACCAATCTGCGAGCAACTTCGGACGAAGTCCGCCTGAAGCACAAAACCAAGGAGATGGTGCTGAAGCTGATCAGGGGTGTGACCAGATTCCCTCGCTCCGCGTCCGACACTAAATCGGCCGACAAGGATGGCCTTCTGGCGCAGTTGGAGCACTACTCCAACATGGTGCGGAAGATATTCCAAGAGGCCATCGTGATCGAGGCACTGACCACTCCCAGCTGTACGCCGTCTGTATCAGCGTATCAGGCGAGCGTGTCAAGCCTTCTCTGGAGCTTCAAGGAGCACACTCTTCAGGACCAGCAGAAGAAGTTCTTGGAGCGCGCGGCGGGGACCTTCGGGTCCGACCAGGCCTGGCACCGGCGCTACGTGGAGCTGGACGTGTTCTTCAGCGATCTGGCGGTGTGCTCCCTAACGCAGGCCTACCTGGAGAACGCACACGGTGAGGCCATTGCACTGAAGCAGGCGACGAGCGAGACCGCGGCGGAGTATTTTTCGCGATTGGATACCCGCATGGCCTCCGTCAACTTCCTGGCCGGCAGAGTCCCCAATTGCGTGGAGATGTCCAACCTGTCGATGCTCTCCACGTACCGCCGAGGGTTGAAATATGCACCCAAGGTGATGCGGCGCCTGAGAGTCATCCACCTGGATGTCTCCAAACCAGAGGAGTGGGAGAGGAAGGCTGTCACTGACGATATCCCAGGCACCCACAACGTCTTGTTGAAGATTCGGGAAGTCGCTGAGGAGGTGGAGAGTGACATTGACACGGAGGCGGCTCAGAGGCGCTCTCAAGACCGTCCTCCCCGTACTGTTTCCTTCGCCAATCCATCACCTCGCACCCCCTTCTTCAGGCGTACCCCCTCTTCGAACCGCCCAGCTCTTGCCATGCTGGAGAATGGGCCTACCACCACCGCTGCCGCGGCAGTGACCCCATTGCCACCACCACCTGGCCTCTCCCGCCCCGACGCTCCGAAGGTCCGCCGGTGCTTCGCCTGCGGCTCCGCGGAGCACATCGTCCGTAACTGCACGGACGAGACCAAGCTCAAGGAGTGGAGGGCCAATGCACCCGCTCGATTGGCAAATTCCCCTGGGTTCGTAGCCGCCGTCGTCTGGGCCATCGAGCAGCAGGAGGACATCTCCTCGGTGGATGGCGTCCCAGAGGAGTTCTCCGAGGAGGTCTTGGCACTTGCTACCTGTGAGGACGAGCAGAGCTACCAGATCCCTCGCTGGTATCGAGCTTGTGGAGGGTGACGGCCTCCCCCCGGTTGAGGACGATGAATGACTGGCCGGCGACCAGTCCCCGACCCTGCCCTTCGGGGAAGTGAGGTCATGCCCTGATGATCAGACCCTCTCCGCCCTGGAGAAGCGGTCAGAGCCAGTGGAACCCCGACGCGCACGAGGACGCAGAGACCCTTGGGGCCATCGACCCCATCCCAAGAGCGTGGCCTTCACCTCTGGAACCCGCTTGCGACGCACCTACCGCTCAGCTGGTGCCCCATCGCTGCCGAGGGATGACCTGACCAGCCACCCCCTTGCAGAAAGCACCCCCTTCGACGAGCCGTCACTACCTCTTGATGACGGCCCTGCTTACACACAGGCAAGGATCGAGGGTCGGAGGGGGCGGCGAGTTCCCCGGCACAGACCCCCCATTATGGGCAGCAACCGTGGAGAGCCCCGCGATCTTCGCCCCCAACCGCGTGTTGTCCTACCATTACCCAACTATCAGTCCAACCTCGCAGACCCGCGAAAGAGGCTAACTGCGTGGCACTGGAAGAGGGATCTGTACTCCCTCCCTCTCGAGGTCGCCATGCAAAAGGTTCGCAGAGCTTTGCGTAAATCCCCGGAGGCTGCCAAAGCCCTGGTGGATAAGATGTGGGAGCGCACCCGTAGCCGCATACGCTCTGGGAGTCGATCGCCAAAGGAGCACGTGAACCGCGCCAACCAGCTGGCAGAGAGGGTGCGCATTGCCCGCGAGCCTCAAGATCGCAGGGAGGGCCATCAGCGCATAGCATTGTGGCACCTCCTCTCACACGACGGCCGCCAGCAAGTCCTCGAGCCCTCTAGCGCCAGCTCCTCCGACCTCTACGCGGCTTGGAGAGAGCTGTCGCCCGCCGAGCAGCTGGAGGCGATCGCCACTTCGAGCCCAGACTCTTCCCCAGGTAGCAGGCTGTGGGGAAAAGAGGGCGCACGAAGAGCAGCAGCGAGATCCTCGGCATCTCTCTGCACCCTGGACACTGAAGTGGGCACGATACCCGGGACAGTGGGAGACGTGGGCCTACCTGGCGCCTGGTGCAGTCTACACGCAGTACACCAGTACAAGATGAGGAAGCTGGGTCCCAGCCCCTTGGGAGCGTCCCCTCCATCATCCCCGCTGGTCGAGCCCACAACAGAGACGACATCTTCGCACCATGACAACGCGCCGGCCACCCCAGGAGGAAACCTTGAAGGTTCATCCGACTGCGCAGTGGCAGAGGAAACCTCTACACCCAGCTCGCTTTGCTTCACCCAACAGATGACCACCGTCAGAACGCATGAAGCAGATGAAGCGCCGCCCCGTCTCGACAGCCACCCCATCGCTGAAGACCCCGAGGTGATGGAAGAGGAGCCCTCAGTCGATTCGCTCTGCTACACCCAGCAGATGGCAGCAGCTGGGACCCCTGAGGCGAGAACTGATCACCAGAGCTCCCACCAACTCGCCCACAACTTCCCCACTAGCAGCCCTCAGCATGACGAGGATCCCTTCACCCATAGCAGTCTCACCAACAGTGTCGCTACCCATGTGAGCCCCACAGCAAGCGGCACTACCCACGTGAGCCCCACAGTAAGCGGCACTACTCATGTAAGCCCTACCACCAGCGGCACCACCCATGTGAGCCCTACCACCAGCGACACCACTCATGTCAGCCCCACCTCGAGCGAATGCACCTCAGCGGGTACCCTGCTGACGGCGAGTGCAGGCAACCTCGTCAGCCACCCGACTGAAGATGTTGACTTGCTGGATGAGGAGTTCTACGCCGCGTGTAGGCAAACGTTGGAAGAATGCCGCGAGGCCTCGGACAACCTCCTCCCCAACCTTAAGTGCAAAAGCATACGCACAGATGGGGGAGTTCAGTGGAAGACCGACATTGAGGGTACTCTCGCAGCGGCACATGACGAAGAAGGACCGCTGCTGCTGGTGTTCTATGCAACCCTCAGAGGGCACACGGTCAAGGTGCTGATCGACTCGGGGGCCTCTGACAACTTCATCTCGGAGCAGAGCGCCAAGCGATGTGGCCTCACGACACGAGCTGGCTCTGAGATGCGAGTCACCTTAGCAGATGGATCTGTGAAGATCACTGGCGCCACCGCGTACGCCAAGTTTAACACGCACACCACCACGGGCACCTATACGGAGAACGCCCTTGCCCTTCGAATCCTACCACTGGGCATACAGGTGGATGTTATCCTTGGCGGAAGGTGGTTGCGCAGTCACTCTCCTGTCACCCTGGGTTACGAAGGGAATGGTTCCGTCTCTTTCCTCAGGAAGTCCCGCAGTGGTAAGATTGGAGATCGTGTCACCATCACAGGCTGCTCTCCTGGGAAAGCATCTGGAGACAAGTCTCCGAAGGGCACGGCCTGTGCGGGATTGGTGGATGAGGTGTTCCTGACCCCCGCTCAGTTGAAGAAGTACCTGGTGTACGCAGAGACGCAGAAGCTGCGCGGCAATGATGACCCGGGGATACAACCCGCCTGGCTCATGATGGCCGAGAAGTCCCCCGATGATACTACTTCTGCCTTTGCAGCCACGGCTATCGACTCTGAGGACGCCGAACCCGCTGCGGACACTGAAGATGCAGAAGTGGGCCCTGAGTGGACCCTCAAGTTTCAGGACTTCTGGGGCGAGGAGTACAAGAAGGAGATGACGACTGCTCTACCGAACATTGATGGACTCAGACATGACCCCCAAGATGAGGCCAACATCAACCTGGACCCTGAGCTGAGCAAGAAGGGGCCGCCCTGCCAGCGCATCTACAAGAAGTCTGCAGAGGAACTCCGCCAACTTCGAGAACGCGTCGAGACCCTGATGTCCAAGGGCTACATCCGACCCTCGTCCAGCCCTTATGCAGCTCCATGCCTGATGGTCCCTAAACCAGGGAACCCCAAGGAGCTGCGACTGGTGATCGACTACCGGCTTCTCAACCGCCAGACAGTTAAGGACAAGTACCCCCTCCCGGACATCCAGATGATGTTCGACGAGATGCAGGGTGCGAAGTTCTTCTCTTCATTCGACGCGGTGGATGGCTTCTGGCAAGTCCCGATGGCTCCAGGGGATGTCGAGAAGACCGCCTTCACCACCCAGATGGGGTCATATGAGTGGTTGGTCATGCCGCAGGGACTGCAGAACTCGCCGTCTCAGTACCAGCGACGGATGCAGCGAGCTTTGGGCCATCTCCCATTTGTCCGGATCTTCATCGATGACGTGGTCGTCTTCAGCAACACCGCTGCAGAGCACTACGAACACGTCAAACAATTGCTCCTGACGTGCAGGGAGAAGGGCGTCTTCCTCAAGAGATCCAAGTGTCAACTGTTGAAGAAATCCTTGCGGTTCCTTGGTCACTGCATCTCCGCGGATGGCTGCAGACCCCAACACGACAAGGTGGCTGCAGTGAGGGACTGGCCCGAGCTGGAGACGGTTACCCACGTCAGGCAGTTCTTGGGCCTGGCTGGGTATTACCGCAGATTCATTCACTGTTTCTCCGAGATCGCCCAGCCCCTCACCCGGTTGACCAAGTCGGACGTACCCTGGGAGTGGGGCCCCATGCAGCAGTGGGCCTTCGAGGAACTGAAGAAGGCCCTCACTTCAGCACCAGTGCTCGCCTTGCCCAACATTAAGGGTGCCGCAGACGGCACAGCACCTTTCGTGGTGCAGACGGATGCCAGCGGCATCGCCCTTGGGGGAGTACTGATGCAAGACAACGGAGATGGTCTTGGGCTGCGCGTGATAGCCTACGAGAGCCGCCAGTTCTCAGCCGCCGAACAGAACTACCACACCGGCGAGCGAGAACTGGGTGCCCTGCATCATTGTACCACCGTCACCTGGCGGCATTACCTCATCTTCACCAACTTCCGCATCCAGGGTGATCACCGCCCCCTTGAGTGGCTGATGGAACCTGGCAGAGAGCTCAGCCGCAGACAGGCACGCTGGTGCATGGATCTGGTGGAGGTGGGAGTTCCGCGAATGGAGTACATCAAGGGGGCACTACTGCTGGTACCAGACGCCTTGTCCAGAAGACCCGACTTCAAAGACAAGGACGTTCGCGAAGGGTTGAAGGAAGCAGGAGTGATCGACCCCACCTCAGACCTGCCGAAAGACCCTCTGGCAACGCTGGAGTCTGAATACTTCTCCAGCTCACCACCCGCGGCTCATCCCCACTGGGCCCAGACGGTCGACTGTTGGCTCTCAGCAGTGGAAACCCTCTCCGTGGCAGAGCAGGCCATGGACATGGGGGAGACCATCGCTCTCGTTAATCCGAAGCTCTATAAGGGGGTGAAGGAAGATCACCTCGACTTCGACATGCCTGACTGGCCTGAAGCTGATAGCGGCGCGAAGCCGACAGAAGCTCCACACGAACCCCCTGACCGAGCTCCACCTCAGATAAGGATAACGAGGAGTATGTCTCGCGCTGGGAAAGCCTCTACAACCCCAGCGCCCCCACGGTTGGTGTCACCGAAGACGCGAACGCCTACATCACGAGCTGATGCATCGGTGGCGCCCACTGAGAAGGTGCCAGCGAGCTCACCACCCCCACAGAAGACGCCCCAGCAGTCAGCTCCATCCCCGGTCCTTTACCCACAGAAACGACAGGCTTCCCCCCCAGAGGACTCGCAGAATTGGCGTGTCCGCGCAGAGTACTCCACGAAGTACGCCGAGAAGTTTGGACCCTTCGATGTGGACGCCTGTTGTGACTTTGGCGGCCGTAACAGACAGGCGGATAGATTCTGGACAGACTGCCTTTCAGAGAAATGGAGGGGCCTCCGGATTTGGTGTAACCCTCCATATAACTCCAAACACATTACTGTGGAGGCGATTCTGAACAAGTACATCACAGAATGGAAGGCGGACCCAGAAAACACCTCAGCAGTCTTCGTCCTGCCAGATCACCAGTCCAAGCTCCCCGCGTGGCGCAAACTATTCAGGAAAGCCAATATGCAGATCGTGGAGGTCGTCCCTACTCACGATGACAAGGGCGAGCCTAATCAGTTCTGCGAGAACCCAGACGGGAAGGCCTTCGACCTTCGCTGGCCTGTTCTGATAGTGCACGCCCCTCCCGCCAAACCACAGCCAGCACGCGTGAGGCATCCGCGAACAGCTCCCGCTGTGATAAGGACGGGTGAGGCAGCAGCCTTCAGAGACACAATCTCCCAGCAGTCGGACTCAAAGTTCCTGCGTGCGTTGAAAGCGGAGTACACCCGAGAGGGATCACTCCGTTCGCTGCGGGAGAAGGTGAAGGCGGCGCCACACCAATGCCTACAGGACTTCAGGCTGGTGGGTGAGGTAGTTTGGAGAACCGCAGCAGGGAGATATCAGTTGGTGCTGGGGGAGGATTCTCCACTTCGGGAGGTAGTGATTCGTCATGCTCACGAGTCATTGTCCTCAGGTCACACTGGGCGAGACAAGACTCTGGAAAGAGTGCTGCGACGCTTTTATTGGCGTGGTGCTGCAGAGGATGTGGGCACCTGGGTTGCATCCTGCGCGGTGTGTCAATCAGTGAGGCCGCGGGGAACTTACCCGGATGGGTTGCTAAACCCTCACAGCATCCCGAACAGGCCATGGCAAGATGTCGCGGTGGACTTCGTCACCGGCCTGCCAGTATCAGAGAGAGGTAATGACGCTTTCGTGGCCTTCACGTGCAAGCTGACGAAGATGGTCCACGTTATACCGATGAACTTCGGCGACAGCTCTGCAGCTGTGGTGGCCAGAATCTACTTTGACTCGGTGTGGCGCTTGCATGGCGCACCTATGAAGATTGTCTCTGACCGTGACCCGCGGTTTCAAGATGCCTTCTGGCAAGAGCTCATGAGACTGATGGGTGTGAAGGTGGCTCGTACCACGCCATACAACCCTCGGTCTGACGGCCAGGCGGAACACAGCAACAGAGTTATTGAGGACATGCTCAGGTCCTTCGTAGACGCCAATGTGGAAGACTGGGACCTGTTCACCACTAACGTGGAGTTCGCGATCAATGACTCCAGAAGTGAATCTACTGGCTTCACGCCATTTGAGCTGGTGTTCGGGTTCTCGCCGCTGTCACAGTTGGACCTTTTCCTGGAGGCCGCGCAGTCCACCGCTGGACGACGAACAGGGGGAGTAGGTACCGCACACGAAGTGGCCGCGAAATTTTCGTCGCAACTGCGGGACGCCAGGCAGCGGTTGGAGCTGGCTCAACAGCGACAGCGCGAGCAGTTTGATCGTAGGCACGGACAGCGGGAGTATGCTGTTGGAGATCTGGTCTGGATAGAAGCGAAACACCTTACAGAGAAGGTGATGGATCGCTCCATCTGCAGGAAGTTGACCAAGCGCTGGCATGGACCAGTCCCTGTGACCGAACGCTTCTTCAGTGATGTGCAGATGACCATGCCAGAGGCTGACAGGGGAGCTCCAGTAGCCTACCGCCTACGCCTCCCTCCCCACTGGCGGATACACGACGTGTTCGCTCAACATCGCCTCAAACCGTACACCAGCGGTCAAGATGCTTTCGCCGCTCGTGATCACCTAGCAGTACCTGAAGAGGTGGTAGTGAACGGTCAGAAGGAAGCACACGTTGAGCGTATTCTTGCACGTCGGGTGCGGTCTGTTCGAGGAAAAGAGGTGGAAGAGTGGAAGGTTCGCTGGACTGGCTACTCCAAAGCTCACGACCAATGGAGGACGCGTGACAAACTCGAACGCGGAGGTCCACTTCAACAGCTTCGTGAATTCGAGCAAGCGAGACTGCACATGGAAGCACAAGTTCGCGACGAAGCCACTCGGCGACGCGAGCAACGTGGCCGTCACTCTGCTCAAGCTGGAATGACACTGGCCCACCTCATCACTAATCCCTGCGATGAACTGGACCAGCTCGAACAGATGGAATATGATACCCCTCTGCCGTGGGAACGTCAAGAGCGCGCGGAAGATGGGTCGTTGGCACTGGTGACAGAGCTGCTGGCGATACAGACGGAAGCAACCCGCATGCCCAGAATTCTTGTACTTTTCAGCGGCACTGGCTCAGTAGAGAGAGAATTCCTAAATTGCTTCCCCTCCGCTTCAGTGGTGACCCTCGACTCCGAACACATCTGGCATCCCACTCATGTGTATGACATCCTACAGTGGGACTACAAACAATACCCGCCTGGATTCTTCGATGTCGTTTGGGCAAGTCCCCCCTGTAGGCAGTACAGTCAAGCGCGCACCACTGGAGGACCCCCTGATCTTCCCCAGGCTGACAAAATCGTACGACGAGCATTGCAGATCATTGACTACTTGGAGCCGAAACATTGGTTCATGGAGAACCCCAGAGGTCGCTTCCCCAACGCGCTACGGCTTCGTCCCATGATGCGCCAGCTCCCTCCTCCGCTGGTGTGTACCTACTGCATGTACGGTACGCAGTACATGAAGCCCACCTGCATATGGACGAACTCAGCACCAACCACGCCCCTGCTACGCTGTACTGCTTCGACACCGTGTGCGTGCAGATGGGCAACCGGTGCTCATCCAGAGACTGCTCAGCTGGGACCTCACCCGCAGCAGACTGGAGCGGGCCAATCCGCGAGCGTATATCCCGTGCCAGCGCTCCTGCTGCGACAACTTTTCCGACATTTACGCCTCCGCAAGACTGAAGACCCGCTTTAGATTCCAAGCGGCACCCTTCTTCGTGAAAGTGGTGCCCTGGTAGCGGCAGGCAAGCTGTGCTCGAAGAGGGACCAGAGAACCTAAGAACTGGAAACAGAAAGGAACCAGAAAACCTAAGAACTGGAACTTAGATGGGTACCTTAGCGGAGTGATCCCAGGAGGTAGACCACTCCCAAGGGGGGGAGAGTTGTGCCCGGAGGCACAGCGTGAGCCGATATGCCTATGCGTCCGTATGTGTGTCATCGGGGGTAATCTGGGATTGGCACGATGACAGTGAAATTGGGCTTGAAATCACGATGAGAATGAATACCAGATGTCCGGGGTATGACAGTATGACACTATGACAGTATGACAGTATGACACTATAGTAGTATGACAGTACTGTGGGGGGTGTCATCGTGGCACTCAGTCAGACCCTCGAAGAATGGTCAGATTCGCATCGGGGTTGAAAAGACAATGAAATCGAATATCAGATGTCAGGGCTATGACAGTATGACAGTATGACGTTATGACAGTATGACAGTATGACATTGCAGTAGTATGACAGTACTGTGGGGCAGTCATCGTGTCAGTCTGTCGGCATAACATCTGAATCGAGAATGACGAATCGGAATTAGAAATGAGATCGGATCGGGAATTGAACGTTGAGCCGAAGTGTGACATCGGCTGTCGAGTGGTTGACCCTGCAACCTGAGTGACGAGTGAATAAGTGGAGCACTTGAGAAGTGTTTAGCCTTCAGAACTCGGAACCGAATTATCGTTTGTACCTCAATCTAGCCCTGATCCAGTATATTATAAAATCCGAATTGTGTACCTTTGCACGTTCAATCAAAAACATATTTCCGAGCATCTGTCGTAGTGCCCCAGGCACAAACTTCCCCAGCATCTGTCTCATCCGGTTGTGCCTCCTTCGCTGTCGCGTGTGCGGGGGCGCGCGCAGCTCCCTTGGCTAGAACACCCACACTCGCTGTGGGTGCTAGGGCAGGTGCGCCCCCTGACACCACGTTCAGCGCTGCTGCACATGGTGGTACAGTCGCCACTGTTCTGCGCTCTCTTCTACCAGGGAGAACTCCACGCTGTTTTCGCCTACGCTGCAACTCTTGAGCCGTTTCCCACAACCGATACGCCTCTTTCTCCCAGTCCGGATTTAGGCCTGCCGCATGGTCCCGTACTGCTCGCTCCCTACGCTCTCGGGGTAGCATCTGAAAGGCCTCCCAGCGAGTCCTCTTCGGAGAAGGTCCCCAATCTCTGTCCGAAGTACTTGACTCTGGACTCTCTACCGTCTGCGCTGTCAGCCATAACTGATACGCTTCATCCTCCCAATCCGGATCCAGACCTGCTGCATGATACTGGGCTGCCCTTTCCTTACGCTCTTGGGTCAACATCTGGAAAGCTTCCCACCGAGCTTTCAGCGGGTAGGGCCCCCAATCTTTCCCTACTGGGGTGGTTGAAATGGGACATGACTCCGGTCGCACTGCGCAGACCAATTCCTGAGCCGCATCCTCCGCACTCAGCGCTTCATACTCATCAGTGTCAGAGTCAGCATCAGAGCTAGAATCGGAGATTAAGGTTGCAACACTAGCTTCGCTGTCGCTGTCCTCCTCGCGCGAGGTTTCTTCCCCCCCCCTTTGGCTAGTGTCGTCACCTTCCGACGATGACGATGATGCTGTCGACGCCGTTCCCGACAAAACAGCTGCTGCGTCCAACGGTGACGTCGGTTCGCTCGTGGCTTCCATCTGAAAGGTTCCATCCGGAGCTAGATAAACCAAGTAGGCCTCCTGCTCTCTGTCTCTTAGCACCCGTAGATCCTTTCTGGCTTGCTTGACACCGATCAACTGAGCCTCCACTAGCCCCATCGCCTGATGTTTCCCTGCGCTCGCCGACCCGGGGCTACATCCCGCAATAACTACCTTCTGTGATCCGTGTCCGAACCTCACACTGCCATACTGAGCATAGTCAAACGTCACCCGTTTCTGTGCTCGCAGCCAATCACCCCCCAGAACTACATCCACACCCAAGGACAGCGGCATCACTCGCAGAGTCACCTGCTTTGAGTAGCTGCCCTTCCGTGTCTCAGCTGTTAGTTTGGGACGAATGCATGAATTAGCATCATACACGGAACCATCTGCGACCTGCACTCGCATCGGTGTCTCATGAGTTGTCGGCTGAAGTTTAAGCTTTTTGGCAGTTTCCAAGGACGTAAAGCTGGACGAAGCTCCTGTGTCCACAAGGACTTTTACTCGTACCTTTCCGACCCAAGCCCAGAAAATCAGAAGAGTAGGACCTCGAGCATCCATGGCCGCCAGTACGTGATCGTCCATCCATTCTCCCCAGCGTCCAGCTCCCGCTTCTACTCCGATTTCTGGCCGAATACTTGCCAGCTTGCTCAACCTAGGTTCCTCCTCCCGTGGATTCAACTCCTCCTCCGAGTTATCATCAGGTAGGTGGTAAGTGCCCGCCTCCGCAATGAGCGCTGTCCATCGTGCTAGGCGTAAGATCTCGTCCTCAGGTGTCGGGTCCCCCGGCCAAGGAGCAGGCCTGGCTGCCTCCTTTTCCTTGCGCTGCAGAGTCAGTTTTTGAAGACGCTTTACTCGCCCTTTGATTTTTGTCATGGCACTTCTGATTCGGTGGTGATGAACCTCCGCCTCCTGACTTCTGAGCGCTGCCGCCCTTCCTGCCTCCCAGGCCTCCGGCTGACTACGCCGTAGTCGCTGCTGCGCTCGTGACAAAGTAGGCGGCTTGGCCCGGTCCAACTGTCGCCGCAACGCTCGCCCAAAGAGCTGCCTCGGGGCTACTTCGTCCCTGAAACGGACTCGCCTCGCTCCCGGTGGTTGCAGGGCTCGTTGGTACACTCCTTTCGAACACGGGGGTCCCCGGCTACCTCTTCCAAACAGAGGGAATTTGATCTGAACCTCCATGGGTGTCGACGCCATCACTGGTGGAGCACTCGGCTCCATTCTCCCAGGAGCTACTATTGAGACCGGATGGGTCCGGCTCAGCCACCGAGCAGCCTGCTTTGGCGATTTGTGTGAAGGGGCGCGCGCAGCTCCCTCGGCCGGAGCACCCACATTCGCTGTGGATGCTAGGGCAGGTGCGCCCTCAGTCAACACGTTCGGCGTAGCACCCGCTGCTCGGTTGATACTCCAGCGAAAAGGCTGGAAGTGCCGCCCCCTCTCTGGGTTCCCCTTCCCCAGAGTCCCGGTCCCACTCCTTGAGGCCTCAGCGAGAAGTGGAGCAGACTTCCCGCTGGCCCAAGGACCTAGTCGCGGCGACTGGGAGAGGGACTGGCCCTCGGTTCCTCCCCCTCGCCAAAAGATGGCATGCGCGTTTGTGCTACGACAGCAAACATTTCCTCCACCAACTCCGGCTGAGTGCCGGCGTTTTCGAAGGTTTCAAACGCTTCATCCCAGATACACTTCACCCAGGCAGCCTTTTTCTGGATGTCGTGCTGCTGCGGACAGTCTCGAGCTAGATGGTCCTTGGACTTGCACTTTCTACAGCCCGTGAAAGTGGACGACCCGGGTAACTGCCTGCCCTCCACACTTGCCGGAGGTGTGGCTGCTGGTAGAGCATTACATTGCTCTACGCATGGTTCCAGGTCATCTAGACACTCGGTCAACACTGCCAAAGGAAAGGGGGACTGCTCCCTGTTTATCTTCAACCCAGTCGGATCCTTACGCTCCTCCAGGGTCGCCTGCTCGACATACTGTCGGAGCAGCTCGGCTTCCCACCCCACTGGATCAGAGACTTGGGTGAAATCCACCTTCCCCATCAATTCCTTATGAACCCGGGCGTGCAGGTCTGGCGACAACCCACTGAGGAATATTCCGGGGAGAGTCGCCCTACTAACTGGCCCCGTGATTCCATGCTCATGCAGAAGTTCTAGGAGTTCGAAAGCTTCCATTAGAGCATGATGGAAGCTGCGAGCATTTCTCCCGGAATTTCTGCCTGTCACCTGACGCACCCTGGACAGCATGCTGGGAAGAATACTCAAATGAGCATCGCTGACACACGCCCGTGCCAACGTCCCTATCATGTCACTCAGGGATTTCATCTGATCAGCTTGGACCTTCTGATTAAGGAGACCCTGGGCTGACCCGGTCACCCTGTCCCTGATGATTAGTCGCAGTTCTTCAGGCACAGTGGTGACGGTGGCGGTATCGTTGCTGTCCTTGTTTTCACACACCTTTTTCTTTGACAAGGCTCGCACCACCTGCGACTCCTTGAAATAATCCTGCAGCTCCCTCATCAGCAACTTTAGAGGTTGCAACATATGTCCAGGTGACTTGCCCTCAGAGGAGTTGTCCAAGGGGCACGTGTAGATGGTGATCCGGTCCCGAAGTTTCCGCAGCGAACTTAGCAGCCGGTCTTCTGCTTCCAGCTCCTTCAACTTAGCGTGATCGAATCTCTCCGGGTCCAGTCCAGGTGGCCGACGCATTGGCCCACTGCTCTCCTGGTCCATTCCTCTACGATGATGAAGTGCTTGAGACTGCTCTGATGGCGGTGATGGAGGCGGTGCTTGAGGTTGCTTGGGTGGTGACGATGGAGACGATGACAACGGATCCGGCTGAGGTAGCAGGGCGGCCTTCTCCGGAACCGGAATTTGTGGCAAGAAGGACAATGCTCCCGTCCACGGTGGTTTGGTGCATTCCTGACACAATGGAACTTGCACGCAAGCTCGACTCCGACCCAGCATAATGTCCCATATGCGACTCGATGGGTGTGGCAGCACGCGACCACATCTACTACAACCAGCTCCCACCGGCACCTCTCTATCCGACCTGTGCCCCAAAAGCTGCATCACGGGGCTGCTTAGATAACCAGCAGCTTCGTGATTACCAGTGATTCCGTAGCTGACTGCTCGGTTCACATATTTTGCGGCAATCGAGGAGGCCTCCTCTTCACTAGCACCGCGCTGACGCACATGCTCTCTAATACCTTGTTCCACCGTGATCGGAACAGCAGGATACTGCCAATCTTCGAGAGCTTCGATCGATGATGATGCACTTCCGGAGGCCACCGGATTCGAAGACTTCTCTGAAGACGCTGACCCAGATGCCTCCCCACTATTAGCTGCGTGAGGTGCTGGCGATCTAGCTCTGGAGCGATTGTGGACAGCAAGCTGCCATGCGTCCTCCGCACTCAGGGTCGGGTGTTGAACTTTGGTATGTTCGTACCAGATCAGTTCCGACTCTTCGGGAGTTGGTGGAACCACCCTCGAGGGGGACGGGCTGGAACCTCCCAGTAATAATCGCTGGGTATCCATCATAGCCTCCCAACCCTCTTGCTCCCACCTGACCTCCTCTCCGCGAGCCATTGCTCTCGCGATGGCCTGCTGCCTCTCCTCCGGCAAACACTCAAAGGCCTGGTCCCTCAAGGCCTTGTCCTTGAACAAGGTCTGCACAGCTAACTCTGAGGCCATCTCGAAGTCCTCCTCAACAACCGCAGCCTTCCCCTTGTCCACCTTCTTGGACTTTCGCTGCTTCTGCTTCTTGGGCTTCTTCGGCTTCTTCTTCTTATATCTTCGCCGACCCCGACTCCGTCCTTCGCTACCTCCTTCATCACTGCTGCCGCTCCCGCTGCTGCTCGATGGCTGAGAAGAACCGGAACTGGTTGAGTCTTCGCTGCTGGACCTCGCAGGATAGCGAGGCTTCGCTGGAAATCCTGGAGGAGGGGATAACTCCTGGCTTTGCAGATCAGAAAGAGCTGCAAAGTTATTGTGCTGAACTGGATACTCGTCCTTCTCCAGTTTACGCGCTTGTCCGAAGTTTACTCCCGCAAAATGCTTCACTGGCACTCCTCCCTCATGCCGAAGGGCCCCGTGCCTCAGCATGCGCCTATACTCCTGCGGACTCACTTGAGCCTTCAGAATCCGCAGCTGATCAGCAGTGGCTAAATACCACTTGAGGCTGCCATGCCGGGTACGCGGTTCTTTCTGAAACCAGCGTCGCAGACTCTCCCTCTCCGAGCTCGAAGCTACTACCAGCTGCAATCTAACTGGCGAGCTGGTCGGTGAACCCGCGCTCTCCCCGCTATGGTCACTCCACAACTGATCCAAATTCTCCTCCCAACGCACCACTCTCGCCTTCCGATGCTTACCCATCGAGCTGTGGATTCGAAACAGCACTGCCTCTTCAGATAGCCACTGCTTGGAGGCCGAATCTGATGAAGCTGCTTTCTTCGACTGCCGGTTGGACACAGCTCCGGAGGCTGTCTCCTTCGCTGTCGTGTGTGCGGGGGCGCGCGCAGCTCCCTCCGCTGGAACATCCACACTCACTGTGGATGTTAGGGCAGGTGCGCCCCCTGACACCACGTTCAGCGCAGCCTCACTGGATGATACTGCTGAGGAGACTGCCTTCTTCGACGGCTGCTGTTTCGAAGAGGTTCCGGAAACTGAGCCTGATAGCGCTGTCTTCTGCTTTGTTGGCTGACAGGGTGCTGTTCCTGACGCTGAAACTGATGGAACTGCCTCCTTAACCGGAAGATATTTCGGTTGCTGATCCTGTTGCTCCCTCAGTTTCCTGATCGACAGCGCTCCCGATTTCAGCCGAGACTGCACTTCGGCAGTTAGAGCTTCAGTCCGCTTCAGCTGAGTCTGGCATCGCTGACTCCAATCCTGATGCTCACCACTGAAGGTAGTAGCAAGCAGCTCAGCTGCTCGTCGCGACCTCTCCTCGCTACGGGGTAGTTCCGGGAACTCTTCATCCGACTGCAATGCTAGCTCAGGGGAATCAGCTTCAGATAAAGGTCCAGCAGACTGCGTCTGTGTAAGGTCTCCCTCCGCTGCTGACGCTGATTCTGGTCTGCTCACTGATCCTGATGCGCCGGCTGTCAAGATCTAGCCAGGGTCTGATTCTGGTCTGCTCACTGATCCTGATGCGCCGGCTGTCAAGATCTGGCCAGGGTCTCCGCGACGGACTGCGTCGATGAGGAGACTTCCCCTGTCGCTGGACTCAGCGGACTAGGAGCTGCGAATGCTGCCGAGTCCACCGAAAAGGTCGCAGCGCTGAGGTCTGCTACTGCCAACTGAGGTGTCATCAGTGGCATAACTTCCTCCCCCCCCATGCGGAGCCGGAAGACCCGGCAGGAGCCGGAGCCGCAGGTACAGGACTCCCTGCGAACGGCTGCTGTCTAGGAGTCTGCGGCTCGTGTACGAAAGCACCGTACGGTGGCAGTGATACCGGGGTCGTATATGCAGCGGGGGAGGTCGGCGGCACCTGCGTGTGCTGCGCGAAGTCTGTATGAAGTTGCCGAGGTTGCAACTGCAGCTGCTGATGTAGGACGTTCAATTCGTACTGCCGCGCCAAGTGCTGCTGCTGCAATTGCTGCAATTGCTGCTGCTGGTAAAGCACTTCCAACTGCGGAGACAACGCCCCCGAGCCCAGGGCAGGAACAGCCGCCACACCGGACGCACCAATTCCGGCACAGAGCGCACCCTGAACGTGCTGCGGCAATAAATTCCTCGCAGAGTCCGCTCCGAGAGGTACAGCCGGAAACGCAGAGTGCGAATACAGCTGAGGCGGCGCACCGTACGGATTCATTGGCGGAAAAATTGTACCGTACGGCAGTCCCGCAACTGGCACCGATCCCGGCGCGCCAGGGTGCAAATTCATCGGAGCACTGTACGAATTTTGTTCCGGCGACAACAAATTGCAGATCACGCCCATTGCTGAAGAAGGCGTTGTGTTGTAGCTAGCCATCAAGAAAAAGCAGGTCACGCGAACGCACGTAAACCGGCAGCGAGCGTGACAGAAACGTCAGATTTTAATCGTACACAGCAAAATGTTGCGCTGTGAACGAAAACTGAAGAAGATCTACGGCAGAAGCGCGAGGTCTCGGCCGTGCGAACACTGTGTAGTACTGAGCTGCGAGTTTGCAAGCGCGCAAAAAAAAAACAAGCAGCAAAACAACAATGTTAACAGCAAAATTGTGCTGAAGATCGCCGAATTTTTGTCCGCGAAGAAGAAGGTCTCGGACGAGGCTGGCGATTTGTAGATTGGGCGAAGTACGAACCGCTGCAATTTCCGTTAAACACGCGATTACGCGCGCGCTAACAGTGCAACGTAAAAATTGTCAGTACGACGAAGAAAAAGCACGCAAATTTCCCCGTCTCGCTGCGTAAAAATGATCAGAACTGCGCCAGCGCGAGCCGTGAACCGAACTACGCTGATACCAATTAAACGGGTGCTACAGGTTCGTAGCACGGAGTAAGCTGCTATGGCTCACTGTTGTGTAAGAATTATACACTGATTCCACTACTGTGTGAAATGTAAATATCGATATAAGTTGTTTTACGGAAAAGCTCCGATGGCTAATATTTTATACTGTTAAGAAAAACTATGAACGTCCAAAGAGCCTACACGGCTCTTTTAATAGCAACATGTCAAAACCCAAACAGGCCCGAGGAACTTCGGATTGTACTGACGTGTCGATTACTGGTGCTCTCTGTATCTCCCAGTTCTGGTCGACCAATCGATGGTATGATCTGCGGTGGGTGCAGATTGCTGATGCTGTTTCGGGTGCAGATTGCTGATGCTACTTCAGAGTCTGACTGTCATTGCTGATGACTCGTGTCATAGGCTGTCACTCGTCACTCGTTAGACTGTCACTCGTGTCATCGATTGTCACTCGTGTCATAGACTGTCCCTAGTACAGCGATTAATAACACCGCCTGATTGGATCTCGATTAAATCGCCCAATCGAAAACCCAGATGATGCATCTGCTT
This sequence comes from Cymbomonas tetramitiformis, assembly GCA_001247695.2. Classification (NCBI taxonomy): domain Eukaryota; kingdom Viridiplantae; phylum Chlorophyta; class Pyramimonadophyceae; order Pyramimonadales; family Pyramimonadaceae; genus Cymbomonas; species Cymbomonas tetramitiformis. Next base: position 21,312 of record LGRX02033271.1, read on the forward strand.
CACCACTTCAACCCCAACTCATCTTGCTGTGCCTCACTGAAGCATAGCTTATGCTGGATATTCCAGTTTTACTTGATGAATTGCTTGCGTAGGATTTGTGTGCAGGTACTTGTGTGACGTCCGCCTCACTCCCGGCGTTCCGTGCACCATTCTCAACCCGTATCCAGAAAGGTAAGCCTTGGCTCCACAATGAAGCCATCTTGGTGTGTGTTCAGTGATGCAGCGCAGTGTTTGCGCAGTGAAACATAGTGAAAAGCCGCTCGAGTCACAGGACCATCAAATGTCTCCGCCTCGTAGTCTATAAAAAATCACCAAATCCAAAATTGGCGGACAGATTTGAAGATCCAAGTGCATTTTCAAATTCTATGGGGTCGACTTAGTTGGGGTACAATCTTCCACACATTTGCTGGCCAAACGTGTCGGCTACGTGTCAGTACGTGCCAGTACGTGCCAGTACGTGTTAATACGTGTCAATACAGCTCGATGCCACTATAGGGTGGGTTGGGCGGGTCCTTTCAAAGATCTAAGTGCATATTCGAATTCTACGGGGTCGACTTAGTGGGGGTACAATCTTCCACACATTTGCGAACCAAACGTGTCGGCTACGTGTCAGTACGTGTCAGTACGTGTTAATACGTGTCAATACAGCTTTGTGCCACTATAGGGTGGGTTGGGCGGGTCCTTTCAAAGATCTAAGTGCATATTCGGATTCTACGGGGTCGACTTAGTGGGGGTACAATCTTCCACACATTTGCGAATTAAACGTGTCGGCTACGTGTCAGTGGGGGGCAACGGGGGGGGAATCTAAAGGAAGTCATACTCATCGCATATCAGGGAAGGAATAGTTTTCAAAATTCCCAAATATTTTTGAAGGTTTTAGCGTTTTAGCGTTTTAGCGTTTTAGAGTTATGCACATCGCACGCCCATCCCCAGACCCCCGTTCGAGACTACCATGCCCATCGATGAGAATTCGTCCTTTGGGGGTATATGTGGGGAGTTTCAAGAGGGGAGGAATTGGACCCTCCCCTTCACCCACCCTTTGTGGGAGGCCGTCGCCGGCCCTTCAGGAATCAGTTGGACAGTGTTTCAGTCTGACAGTATGACGAACTCGAAATAAAATGGAGGGAAACCAATCCCTCCATTAGCAGTCGATAGAATTGTGAGTTAATGCCACGTCAGCAACGGTAAGCATTCGCATTTAAAATGTAGCAAATCAATGACGACAGTCAGTTAATTGTAGAATCAGATCAGCAGTGATGAAGCAAGTAACTATGACCGACTGAGGTCCTCGGAACGTCAGTCGAGCCCCGAGAGATTCTTAGAGTTCGAATCGGCACAAATGCTTTTTAAGGAGCTGGGAAAGTTCTCTAATTGTTTTCGAAATTGAGTGCAATCACAGCCGACCCTGTGGTTGTGTTCAGATGAAACATTTGATATTTGCAATACAACTCATCTGCAATCATACTCGACAACATCTTCCGGAGTGGACCTATCTGCTCCACAGTGTATTGTGAGCTACGACCGGATCAGTTACGTGTCGAATGCGTTCTGCTAAGTGTGACAAATGCATCTTGCCACCCAACCATGCAATCACAGTTCCATTATAACATGATAAGACACAAAAAAAAATGTAAGCAGCTCAATGGACCTATTCTCACATCCATTGATGTGAAGAAGATATTACAAAAAACGATTACTTTAGTTGTATTTATGGCTACTTGCTACATTTTGCAAACACAGATATCCCTATTGTTCCATGTCTACCAATGACTGCCATCGTGCTGACGCTCATGATAGCAGCAGGTTCCTAGCTACTATTGCATAGCCATCCCGGCACATATCCCTTTGTTGAATGCCGTTTCATGCGCGGCGGATGACAAGCATAGTTTATGTTGGTATACTAATTTTACACAACCAAGGCTTCCGATCACTGTGATGTAATTCTGCCATGGCCCTTAAAGTCCGAAGCCGAGCCTCATGGGTGGGCTCCTCAAAAATTGGCTTCAGGATTTCAATTTGACATTCCCTGTGCGAACATACCAAGGCGCAACATACCTCCAGTAAATGGACAGTTGGATGCACGAAGCCACTATTTCATTCCAAGTTCCAAGCGATTATTCAGTGCCATGATCAAACACCAGACAATCAAGGAATCGTCACAACGTTTGCACAGCAGAATGATTACATTTTGTAAAAAAGGCAATATGCGATACGTGCAAGAAATAGAGGACTGGCACATGGAAATGCATCACCTTCATGATTGAGGTGAGTTAACTGACACATGGAAATGCATCACCTTCATGATTGAGGTGAGTTAACTGGCTAATGGCCAATAGCATGCTCCACATCTAGCTGTAACGGTGGAACATCCATGTATATTACATGCAGGCAGCATAATCACTGCGCTGCGCACCTACCATACCAAGAATAGACGATGATTGAACCATGAACAAGTCCTATACGTGTACTAAGCGTTCTTTGAGACGTGAATTGCATAATCAAAGCAATAGCTTTTTTCTCTGCACATAACTTGAGCAATGGCCGAGCCCTGCCTTCCAACCCTAGGCCTGATACCTGCTTCGGTTGAGCAGTGGCCGAGCCCGAGCCCTGCCTTCCAACCCTAGGCCTGATACCTGCTTCGGTTGAGCAGTGGCCGAGCCCTGCCTTCCAACCCTATGCCTGATACCTGCTACGGTTGAGCAGTGGCCGAGCCCTGCCTTCCAACCCTAGGCCTGATGCCTGCTACGGTTGAGCAGTGGCCAGGCCTACCTTCCAGCCCTATGCCTGATACCTGCTACGGTTGAGCAGTGGCCGAGCCCCTGCCTTCCAACCCTATACCTGATACCTGCTACGGTTGAGCAGTGGCCGAGCCCTGCCTTCCAGCCCTATGCCCCTGATACCTGCTACGGTTGAGCAGTGGCGGGCCTGCACCTTCAAACCTATACCTGATACCTGCTCGGTTGAGCGGTGGCGGGCCTGCCTTCCAACCCCTATGCCTGATACCTGCTACGGTTGAGCAGTGGCCGAGCCCTGCCTTCCAACCCTATGCCTGATACCTGCTTCGGTTGAGCAGTGGCCGAGCCCCTGCCTTCCAACCCCTGGGCCTGATACCTGCTTCGGTTGAGCAGTGGCCGAGGCCTGCCTTCCAACCCTATGCCTGATACCTGCTTCGGTTGAGCAGTGGCGAGCCACACCTTCCAACCCTGGGCCTGATACCTGCTTCGGTTGAGCAGTGGCCGAGCCCTGCCTTCCAACCCTAGGCCTGATACCTGCTACGGTTGAGCAGTGGCCGAGCCCTGCCTGCCAACCCTGGGCCTGATACCTGCTACGGTTGGGACCTGCGAGCCACCCATATCTGGCTTCAGACAAACCCAAGCCTAGTGCTCCACCTACACCTTTATTCAGTGATTACTGAGCCCTACGCCATATCTGGATGCGGCGTGGACAGTGCCAGAGACCCGCATAGAATACATACCCGGCTGTGGTGCAATTCTTCAGTTCATCCCACTTCTTTCTTCCGCTTTCCACTTCGCCTTCCTTCGCTTGTTCACGCTTTGGAAGCACCAGTTTCACATTAACGAAGAAGGAAAATCGTTTCGAAGAACTCCGTTTTTGACCATGAGGGTTAATGCCTGTGGCAAGGGATCAAAATTGCATCTTACATCTCCGCCAGATTCTATGCTCGCAAGTCGTCTGATCATGAATCAGCAGTGATGCGCTGCAAGGGGGTTGGAAGGAGCATAGCAGGCTGAGCACTTTTGCAAAATGCAGGGATGAGCCAGATGGCGACATTGAGAGGAGTCAGAAGAATTATGATATATCATAGTGCGCACATTGGCATTATGATATATCATAGTGCGCACATTGGCATTATGATATATCATAGTGCGCACATTGGCATTATGATATATCATAGTGCGCACATTGGCATTATGATATATCATAGTGCGCACATTGGCATTATGATATATCATAGTGCGCACATTGGCATTATGATATATCATAGTGCGCACATTGGCATGGTGATTGCTGCTGATCATAGCTGTAAGCCGGCAGATGTGGTGCGCAATCGAGCACTGAAAATGTTACATGCTATACTGATTGTCCCACATGCGGCATTGCCAGGGAAGCTCGGGTCTATCTTCAGTGTTTGTAGCAGGGTGAACAAAGTGCACCCAGGTGTGAACGGGCCGCACGGAGCGCTTTGGCAGAAAGTGCAGATTTCGACATGGCTACCTCTGACCATACGAGGAACTCTGCATTTTGTCAGCACATGCCCTTGTCAGTAAGTGCCTGATGGATTCACCATGCTATGGATTCACCAGGCTATCCATCAACCCGGATCTGGAATTAGCACATGAGCACAGGGGTCGCATGTGCGCGGCAGCTACAGTACACTTCTGAAGAGCTCTACCGGCATCATCGACTGAGACGAGCATTTTCTTGTCAGAACCACGGTCCACTTTCCACCTGTCAGAACCATGGTTCACTTTCTTGTCAGAGCCACGGTCCTCACTGCACAGGCAGGATCTGCCCCCAGTCATTTCAAGGAAAGGCCACAGTCCACAGAGGAGACATGAAAGAAAGGGATCAGATGAACTGCATTTGGTGCGAGCTCACGACAACATATTATGACAACATACTATGACATGAAAGAAAGGGACCAGATGAACTGCATTTGGTGCGAGCTCACGACAACATATTATGACAACATACTATGACAACATACTATGACATGAAAGAAAGGGATCAGATGAACTGCATTTGGGTGCGAGCTCACGACAGCATATTATGACAACATACTATGACATGAAAGAAAGGATCAGATGAACTTCATTTAGTCTTGAGGAAAGCTCACGACAACATATTATGACAATATACTATGACATGAAGAAAGGGGATCAGATGAACTGCATTTAGTGCGAGGAGCTCACGACAACATATTATGACAACATACTATGACAACATACTATGACATGAAAGGGATCAGATGAACTGCATTTTGGTGCGAGCTCGCGACAACATATTATGACAACATACTATGACATGAAGAAAGGGACCAAGATGAACTGCATTTAGTGCGAGCTCACGACAACATATTATGACAACATACTATGACATGAAAGAAAGGGATCAGATGAACTGCATTTGGTGCGAGCTGCGACAACATATTATGACAACATACTATGACATGAAAGGGATCAAATGAACTGCATTTTAGTGCTGACTCACGACAACATATTATGACAACATACTATGACATGAAAGAAAGGGATCAGATGAACTGCATTTGGTGCGAGCTCCGACAACATATTATGACAACATACTATGACAACATACTATGACATGAAAGAAGGGATCAGATGAACTGCATTTGAGTGCGAGCTCGACAACATACTATAAACAACATACTATGACATGAAAGAAGGGATCAGATGAACTGCATTTGAAAGTGCGAAATCCGAGCAACATATTATGACAACATACTATGACATGAAAGAAAGGGATCAGATGAACTGCATTTAGTGCACGACTCACGACAACATATTATGACAACATACTATGACATGAAAGAAAGGGATCAGATGAACTGCATTTGGTGCGAGCTCACGACAACATATTATGACAACATACTATGACAACATACTATGACATGAAAGAAAGGGATCAGATGAACTGCATTTGGTGCGAGCTCGCGACAACAAATTATGACAACATACTATGACGATCGGAAAATAGGCAAGGTCGTCCTGCTCCTCAAGGCGGCAGTCACACCTCAAATAAAATGCGTTCCCCGGCCACAATGGGCAAATTTCTTCTTTATTGTTAAAGGTGAGCTTTATGATATCGTCATCGTCACTCAGCACCTCGGCAGCATGGGGAAGAAAATCGTATGGACACTCTTTGAATTGCATCAAATTATCATATTTAAAAAGATCATCGTCGAGGAGCTGTTTTGAGACCAGCATTACCCTGATCTTCTTCGTCGGAACGTTGTTGCCCTAAAATCGTGCAAATGCTTCCAGCACACCATCCAGCGCATCACTTATAAATATTTCAGCATCAGTTATAAATACTCGAGGTGAACTAAAGAAATTGCTGGGGCTTAGTCCGTGGCGGAGTAGATGCCAGTTCATGTGGGTGGGAGGCATTTCCATGCCAGCATGGATAGGAAGCTGACTTGGCAACAATTCATGTGAGTGAGAGGGAAGGCACAGTGTGAAATTTATGCAGGAAGGGCTCACAGCTTGGGAAAAAGTGAGGGGCTCGGGTACTGCAGGATAAAGCGAATATGGTCAGATACCGGGGGTGAAGAAGTGCATGAGAGGGGGTGGTGTCACTTTTTCACTGGAGATGCCGAAGACGTATTCTTCCTCATTTTCCTCAGAGCCTATTTCAGACCGGACCGGCTCAGCATTCACATATGTGGTAAAGTGCTCAAAGGCCAATTCCAGAACTCAGGGAACGGAGGTAGGATGAGGGACATGCTTCAGACAGGTCTCGAAAGGATTGGTCGTCCTGAAGAGCCGTCTATTTCATCTTACGCTCTTTCTGTACACAGGTGCCGAATGTGAAGAATGAAATCGATCTTCATTAACACTGAGTGGCAGCTGCCAGGTAGAAGTTGAATCACCAGCAGTATGCATGCTGCCCACCCCTGATACTCCATTCCATATGTTATGGTAATGGTGCATATATAAGATGCTGTGCTCACATTTGGACAAGAATATCTGATCCTAAGGTGTCGCTGCCACCCCTGTTGAGGATTTAAAAAAAACACGGATACTCAGGCTTACCATTTCGAAAGTACAGCCATCCCATGCTGGCGCTGACACGATTTAAGCACATCTTGTTCAAGACCTCGAGGTGATTACAGTACTCGTCATACTCTTTGCAGCTGGTGCATTTATCCTTACATGCTGAGTTCTGATAGCTGCAGGCGTGCGAGTTACAACTACGCTCACGGTCGAAGAAAGGTTTGTCCTCTGTGGCTAATTCATTTGCCGCCTTCTTCAACACGTTTTTGGCGCACTTATTGTGCAACAGAAGCTCATCCAAAGACACTTCAATGAGCGTGCGAAAGCGAAGATGCCCCGTTTCGCTGAGCATATTCAAGCTGAAGTTCACCGTATCGTCAAATATCTGTCAAAAATGAGCAGAAAGTTGGTGATGAGCTGGAAGATGATTGAAGGTGTAAAAAGTGATCTTAAGAGTATTGCTGCTCCGAGCAACAGTCAGGTTGCAAGCTGTGAATAAGACACTTGCGTGCAGGCAGTGCAGGAGGGATTCTGTAGTTGTGCAACTACCTTCTCGCTCCACCTCTCGTCTTCTCTTTCACGTTGTAACAGTTCTTGAGTCCAACCCCAGATTTGTACCCCAACTTGGAACACGACTGACGAATACAATAGCCAACCCAATAACGCCTTGAACTCCCTGTATAGGTTCACCTCTATGTACATCCACTGTACGATCGATTGTATGCCAATACGACAGTCTACCGGGCAATGGAAGTCGGTCTCTGTGAGGTGGTGCTTGAAAAGGAGTATGCCAGTTACATCTGCAAACTTCTCTCCAACCTGCTTGCAGCCACAAGTGACGCCAGTTGAATCTCTGGAACCCTCCCAGCCAGTCATTCTTACTGACAACGTGCAGGAAGCATGAAGAATACACTAGACTAGATTACAAAACTAGATCGTAATCTTCAGACCAGATTCTAGAATACAATCAGTTGGGCAAGTACTGTTTTCTCATAGCACAGTGTGCCTATATCCCCCAAGTGAGACGTGGCGCTATCCGGAAAAAACATGCCACCATAAAATGTTTGGTACAACCAGTAGCATACAAGCCACACGACGCATTCTATAAAAACTCCAAGCACAAACTGAAGGGCTTGAGATCCACCGACAAAAACCAGCGCCCTATGTTCAGCGGAGGAGAGAAGCGTGCAAGAGCAGGGCGGAGCCACGGCAAGATACCATCCACTTTGACGCGGACCTCAACACCCCCTGCCTCTACTTGCAGCAAAATGAGGAAGACACAGAACGTGGACCTCAACACCTACTCTACTTGCAGCAAAATGAGAGGAGAGAACACAGAACGTGGACCTCAGCACCTGCCTCTACTGGCAGCAAAATGAGAGGAAGACACAGAGCGTGGACCTCAACACCCCCTGCTACTTGCAGCAAAATGGGGAGGAAGACACAGAACGTGGACCTCAACACCCTACCTCTACTGGCAGCAAAATGAGAGGAAGACACAGAACGTGGACCTCAACACCCCCTGCCTCTACTGGCAGCAAAATGAGAGGAAGGCACAGAACGTGGACCTCAACACCCCCCTGCCTCTGCTTGCAGCAAAATGAGAGGAAGACACAGAACAGTGGACCTCAACACCCCCTGCTTCTACTTGCAGCAAAATGAGGAGGAAGACACAGAACGTGGACCTCAACACCCCCTGCCTCTACTGGCAGCAAAATGAGAGGAAGGCACAGAGCGTGGACCTCAACACCCCTGCACTCTACTTGCAGCAAAATGAGAGGAAGACACAGAACGTGGACCGCAACACCCCTGCCTCTACTGGCAGCAAATGAGAGGAAGACACAGAGCGTGGACCTCAACACCCCTTGCCTCTACTTGCAGCAAATGGGGAGGAAGACACAGAGCGTGGACCTCAACACCCCCTGCCTCTACTTGCAGCAAATAAGGAGGAGGAAGACACAGAGCGTGGACCTCAACACCCCCTGCCTCTACTGGCAGCAAAATAAAGGAAGACACAGAGCGTGGACCTCAACACCCCCTGCCTCTACTGGCAGCAAAATGAGAGGAAGACACAGAACGTGGACCTCAACACCCCCTGCCTCTACTTGCAGCAAATGCCGACGAACCTGCCGTGCTTTACAACAGGCAGTGTCCACCACAAAGGCCCCACAGAGACAGCCACATCCCAACACACAGTTGCACCTGGCGGCCGTCCCCGTTCAGCACACACACTGAACGGCATGAGATCGGCCAACAAAAGCCAGCCCACCATCATCCCAGTGGATATGAGAAGCAAATCAAGAGCAAGGCGGGGCCGTGACAGGATACCACAAACACATAAATATCCCCAACCCAGATGCAAAGCAGCAAGGAAAGATGATACTATGTGGTGACCGATCATCGCCCAACAATAATAGTTGGTCCCTGGGTTACGGAGTAAGCGAACCCTGCTGGTATGCCCCCCAGAGGCTCACGGTCGATGGATGGGACCCGTTGGTCCGTTCAACAGACACACGCAAGCAGGGCTGAGTCCGTAAATCTGCGGCGTCTATACAAAGTGCATGCACTTTTCTTTCCTGTGGCTATCTGATAGCCTGGATGCTTCTCGTCAGAGAAAACGGTCCAAAGTAAAGCACTCACGTAAACTATTTGTGTAGGTGGACGTAAGGCCCGAAGACCTAACCACCAATTCAAGCAACTCGCAGCGAACGCTTGCCCACTGTAGTGTAAGTTGCTCAGGTCAACCCACTTGTGCAAGATCCTGATCTAAGGTAGATGAAATCTGCCTGGTGCACCGAAAGAAGGGTTGAATGCTGAGGCATGCGGCATGCGGCATAAGTGAGGAGCACTCCAAACAAGCTTCTCCGACCACAATTTCAGCAACGGATGTACACTCCGCGAAGGAAAACGAGTGCTTCCACGGCGTTTGTTTCCCTTCCCCCTACAAATTGCAATGTCTGCAGCAGATATTTGAAGTCTGAACTCTTAGAGAAATCAGAAGCGTCTGAAAGCCCAACCACTACTGGAAGGAAAACGTGACAAATCAAAGCTTACAGGCATGCGATAATCACAAGAAAATATTTCAAACCCCACACAGTCACGTAGGTGAGTTACATGCCAACACCCTTCCGCACATGCCCTGCGGCGACCTTAGATGGAACCGTCCGACTGCTACCAAGTGAACCTCGCCGAAAGATTTTTGAACAGTGCCACAAAATACAAGTGATGTATACCCCAAGCAGGATATCCGTTTATCAGTGCAGCGGCAAAGAATAAACAGGCTGAACAAACGATGCCACAATAAGATTAGTCGTGTAGGGTTTCAAGGAACGCATCTATATCGCTGGATGGCAACATCAATCGTGAAAGGCAGAGTTACGTGAGAGTGTGCCTCGTCACCCACACGCTCCAACACGCACATAGCAGAGGATTCGCATGTTGTCTTCTAGCTCGTGAAGGCCACGCACCTGGTTGTAGTGCTCGTTGTGGATATCCTCAAGCTCATGGCATATGTGTACTATCAGGTCGATCCATAGTTCAAAGGCGAAGAAGAAGAAAACCAACGCGGGGAATACGAAACGGATCCAAGGCAATGCCTTCAAGCAGTTCTCATACTGACGCGAGATCGATAAACCATACTTAACCAGGAGACATGTGATCACTGTATTCACGAGCACGTGCAACATGAAATACGATGCTTGCCAACCTTCCCAGAACCTTTTCACCTGAAGCGGGTGCGCACAAATTTGTTAGCGTAGTTTGAATCCTAAAACAGCCGAAAGAGGCAAAAGCTGCGCCGCGAGAGTCACAGGACAGCTCAGAATCTCGAGCAAAAAGTCGCCAAAGTATGGTTGCGGAATGACCTGGTAAGAAGCTCGTGTGTATTCTTCCAGCCACACCCGAGCTTGCGACACTATATCGTCAGTAGTACTGGGGCGATGCACATATGATTTGTACGTCTTTTCCTTGAGAAGGGACAAAGTTGCATTCAGCTTCTCGAATTCTGGGAGGGCCTGGCGCAGGCCCGTGAAAGGTGATACCCAACTCTCGAACATGTTGGTGTCGTGACCAACTGGAACTAGGAAGTGGGAACAAACTATTCCGACGAGGACAAGTAACAAATACCAACAGACGGGGGCTGCACGCGCAATCAAGATTCCTACATCTTTCATCCGCCTGTCTTCTGCGTCAACCATTCTGTGCACCTTGAGCAACACGGATGCCGACGCTCTGATGGAAGGGGCTCGACTAATTTGTCCGCGTCATAAGACGGAATTTTGAAACCGCGAAGGACAGTCGGGTGGGCTTTGTTGAAGGAATTGCCTCGTGGGAAGCATCGAGACAGACTGAACACTGAGACTGATCGTGATGGACTGTTTCGCGTTTGGACACCACTCGAGACTCGACTGTTAGGCCAGTCGATCTAAAGATCTCCACTAGGCACTAGGTCACTGTGTGAAATTTGCGAAATTAATCGTCAATGTTGTATCGTACACACTCACTGACTTATAAGTCAAAAAGTGGTGAAAATGGGTAAAATCTCACACGTATGATTTCAAAATGAAAATTCGAGTCTGATTTTTTTGCTGATCCAATTTTTTACCTATTGAGGTATATGGGGAAAATACCTGAGCACTTGTAGCACCCTGTAACACCCTAAAATCACGTGTAAAACTAGGGGGTGTAACGTACATCTCAGGTATCACGTGGTAAACAGTGACATATTAAATGCAGTTTTGCTTTAATTCCTTCAGGAAATGTTCATACTGCTTAAAATTGATATAATTAGGTGTTACTGATACCATGTAACACCCTAAGGTCACTGTAGGTGATGAGGGTCACAGTAACCCTACACACCCTAAAATGCCACTATATAATAGTGAACCACACTATATTTGGCATTTTGGTCATGCTGAAATCAGCACATTCATGACCAATATATCGGGCAACAACCCAATAACTGTACAGCTGCTTCCTATGAGAATTGCATGCTGCTTAATGAGGTAATGGGCACTTGACAACTGCCTATGGAATTCACACTTCCTTGAGGGGGGAAGAAGGTGGAACCATATATATACTTCACCTCATTATATCAATGTACAAATATAATACATGTACAATATATATATATATATCTCTCTCACACACACACACATCCATTTTGAAGGTTTTGTTGGTGTGGTGTTTTATTTTAGATGGCAGAAGAACCAGCAGTTATACCAGCTATCGATATCGATCCTAATAACTGGTACTTTGACATTCTGGGTTCTTATGATCATTTCAGCAGATTCAAAATACCTTCATGGTT
>LGRX02033272.1:0-60876 GCA_001247695.2 Cymbomonas tetramitiformis
AAATGGCCCCGCACGACTACTCCAAAACCCTAAACGTCAAAATTTCACATTTTTGAGTTTGTCCAAACCTTCTCCAAACTTCTCTAAAAGTATCAAACCGTGTAATATCATCATTTCCCGAAATTGTGCACTTTATAGCGAACCCCGCATACGCCGGACCCCCTCTCACAGCTAATATTTCACCCACACCACCCCGCCAGCAACCCTAAAACCCTAAAATATTTGATATGCAACCTTTTACTGCCTTCTATTAGCATGTTGTACCTTCCCAAACCTTGTAATGGCCTTTTATAAACTTATTAATGTGTCGCGCGAGCATTCCATGTGCACAACTTGATTCCCTGGTATTTGCAGTAAACGAAATGGCCCCGCACGGCTACTCCAAAACCCGAAATGTCAAAATTTTACATTTTTGAGTTTGTCCAAACCTTCTCCAAACTTCTCCAACCTTCTAACACTTCTAAATGTCATTTTTTCGAAAAATCGTCAAATTATGCATAAACGTACCACCCACGCGTGCCACATGCCTGGTCTCGAAATCTTGCCACTCCAGTGCGAGATTCCGAACATCCGCTAACTTTGCCTTCAAATATGCAAGAGAACCCGGCCGAAAGTCGGGCGAAGGAAGTTCTTCCACAAGAGGAGGACTCACCAACTTGGGAGGAGGTGCGGGCGGCGAGAACACGAATGAAGACCTGTTGACCAGGCTTGGGTCGCACATAGATTGTGTGATACCAACCTTCCTAAATGCAGTAATGCGGTCCATCACTGTAGACCAACAAAACCACATCAACGTGAGTATCGTGAAGGCGTCGGTCATGTTCAGAGTCACCTCGGATATGTCGACCTTCCTGTCGGGATTCGTCTTCTTGAATTCGAACTCCATCTCCGCACGTCGGCTATGCTTGAGTTCACGTTCCCCCTTAGCAAATTCAACATGAAACTTCCTGTTAATCTGGTCCAAAGCCTGCAAAAACCCCGAGGAGTTGGGCTTCTCGGAGAACTGCCGGATACCTGCACCTTCAGCAGTTATCATCACCATCTCCCCATACCGTGAAGCGTGGTTGTCAGTGAGTTCGACGACAGGTAAGGGGACACCCCTATGCTCGAGCTCCTTGATCAAAACCTTGTAACGCTCTTCCAAGGAAAGTTCAGTTTGGACACCACACTCGTTCAAGGTGATAAGACCATATGTGCTTATCTTCTCCCCCTCCCGGATCTCGTTCGTGAAGGTATCCTCAAGGATCTCGGGTGTAAGCCCCTTCGTGAGCGTGTTACGTGCAACGAGAACGTGAAGGCCATACAGAAATCCGTCGAGGCCCATGACCATGTCGACAGTGAAGCTCTCGCGGTTCTCTTTCTTCGCGTCTGCTGCAGACTTTCCTTTCCGACCTGCCACCTTCCTGACGTTGTTGCCCCTCTGCGTGTCGAAGGAGATGAACTGAGGGGTTTCGTCACGATTCAGCACACGCCTTGGATCCAGAATACGCCTGGTATTAGGGTCCATAATACCTGCGTCAAGCAAAGCTGCCTCCAGCCCAGCCGGGGCGTAAAAGTGCTCCTGAACGGTTTCCTCAGTCGCTGCCACAACCCTCGACTTCTCTACTGTGGTTGCCTTCTTCTCGTTCACACGATGCTTATGCGTTTCATAGAACTCCTGAAACCAGTTAGTACTAGGGCCACCATTGGAGAGACACTGAATGGCTGCTCTCGACAACCTCTGATACTTCCTTCCTTTAGTCGCTTTATTACGTTTGTCACGGGTAGTCAACAATTCACAAATCTTATATCCAACCTCAGTTCGATTACGCGCTTTATGGTTATCCGCACACTGCTCTAACCACGTCACTAACTCCTCCGTTTCAGTTGTTGTTAGCAAGCACTTCTTGTTTTCACCATTCTTCACGGCGCCTCGCATACGGCGTTGCAACCCTTGTACCTTGACTAAGGTGAACTGACCAGTATTTATCGCAAACTGTGCACTGCAAAAATGTTCTTTGCAGTACTCCATTGCCAACATATATTGATTATCTCGGTCTTTTCGGTGTTTCGCTGCAGACTTACCTCTGTTTTTCGCCATTTTTCTTTCGAATTTTGGCGGAGTATTGCAATAACTTTCTATATATTTGGTCAAATACGACGTACGGGGTATCATTTTGTAGGGATTTCGATTGCCTATCTGCCTATATCGGGGTTTGTACCCGTCCGATCAAATATGCGCCCTTAAATCGGCCAACAGTAATGTGCGTCATAATGGGAACACGTCATAATGGGAACAACCACTGTACAGGCTACTGTAGAGTGTCACTCCGGAACCGCGGCGTCTCCGATGAGCTGCGACCGACATCGACATCTTGAAAGTCAAAAAGAAAATAAATCCAAAAAAATCGCTTCGGCTTGCAGAGCCCGCAGACCAGAAAACTTTCAGTTCCGTTCGCAAAGTTGCGAAGACTTATCATAGAATACAGCTAAAATATAGTCCATACGTATTGTCATGTCATAACTGCACCAACTTGAAATCTGGGAACGTTTTTTTCCATCAGTAGGTTGCAGTTTCCGGGTTGTTTAAACGAGATGAATATCAATATGCTCTATCGTGTATGCTTTGAATGCTGTTAAGGGACACCACATAGACGAAGGAGTGATAATGTCGTGCACCCAATATATGAAACCTAGATCTAACCCAAACGACGACGGAAAGTCGAAATTCCGTTCCTAGATTCCAACTAGGGCAGCCAACTCCTTTCTCTTGAAACAGTGGTTTGGTAGTCAGAACACAGTAAAAGTTCCTTGCTCCCACAAGCTTGTTGTGAGGGTTCAAGCCTTTTTTACAGACGCTCGCGAACCGAACTCGCAGGCCCCAAATTGATGAACAGCTTTCGGAGTTGACAAAGCGTACGCCGACTCACTGAGCATAAAATGAGGGGCCCTCCTGCCCAAACTGGAGTTAAAATACGTAAGGTCGGTTGCGTGAGCTGCTATAAATTTTACGACTATGGGAAGGGGGCGAGGTGTAGAAAGACCTGGAAAGAGTTCTGCAGCCAGGAGTGCTTGGAAAGTTATAACACCCCAGGAACGTTGCGGTGAGTTTTTCTCCGCTTGCCATCTTTGTTTCTCGGTTAACTTCTCGCGGCTCTCCGGAACTATATTGAGTTTTCTTCTTCTGCTGCTTCCCGTCCTATGTGACCGCCAAGCAAGAAATCATGACGCAAACCTGTTCCTCCCAAAGAGACCTCTAGCTGTATTTTGTTACAGCCAACCTGCCTCTCAAATTTAAAAGCTAAACTGAGCCCGGCTGCCCCTGCGTCAGCTTTACAACATCTCCTTATATTTTTCAAGCTTATGTTTCCGCCTGAAACGATGACCTGTGCGTGTTTGAAACGACTTGAAACGAACGACGCAGGGAAGATAAACACTTGGCATATGCGCAGCAGTTGCTGAGCTCCGTGGAGACCCGACCGCACCACACCGGCGGAGTTCCCACAAGTGCAATACGCAGCAATAAAGTCTGCAGTCGCAAGTGAGCTATCCATTAAGCTTTTCACGCTAACGAATTGTTAGCACCCATTTCGTGGACTAACGAGGCGTCTTCCGATCTCCGCAGAGAGTGCAGCGCTAGAATTATAAGTATGGTGGCTGCTGTTGCCATGATGGGCCCGGACGGAGGATTTTTGTACTGCACAAAGTCTTGCGCTAACAAGGTGCCAGTTTTCGGAATTCAAAGCTTCATCTGTCAAGCTCGTGACCATATTTCTTCATCAGCTGGTGTATTGACTACGGTTTTTGAGGCCGCGAGACGAGGAGTATTGTTTTGCACTTAACAAAGTTAGACCAGCCACATGTTTCTTTTTTTCCTCGAGTATGAAAACCAGCTCCTTCGAACGAGTTTTGACAATAGAGTGTTCGTCTGGAGCAGGACGAGTCGGCAAGAGGGGCTCCACTGCCTTCGCGCGGGAGTTTATAGGGCGCCTCGAAAGCGGACACAGGAGAACCTCGGTGTCGTGGGTGATCCTTTCGTTGAAGCCTGCAGAAGGATCTGAGGCCCTGAAATACTTTCCCTTGATGCCTTGCACGTATACTTTCTGTGTAGGAGCAATAGCTACTGGATGGCAAGGCCTAGAACAATCTCATTGTCCTGGACATGGTGTTTCACTGTTCTATCCGGTAGGCGATGATGTATCTTCTTTCTTATGTTGCCTTAAGTAACGTTGATGGTGCCACCCGCGACCTGGGTCGCATTACGTCGGAAAAGACATTTTGTCTATGAATGATGTTACTTTCAAATGTACTTTGCAGGTCTCTTGAATAATCGTGATTGTTGGTGCAGTCCTCCCAGGAGTCCCGGTGTGGGCTCTGGCCGGACTCCTAGTAGTTCTGTCCTGACTCGGAGGGCAGGTGTCACACACGTTGTCCCTTGTCACCGTTCGGGTTTTAGGTTTCCGTTCCTACATCAAATTTACAAACTTATCAAGTATAATGAAAGCGAAGTCAATAAGACAATCGTGGCTCTTATATCTTCTACGTCGGTAATATCCTGCTTAGGGATATTCCACTAGGTCGTGGTCCCTCGCGGGGAGACTGTTTTTCACCCCATCATAAGGTGAGGATGAGTTTCTCCTGTTGTCAACCCTTGCAATGTTGCGTCCCGTTGCATCATCTGCTTGATAGTTTGTTGCGTCTCGATCCGACAATGAAACACCCAAAATAGTTTATCATTGCATCTTCGTAGCTTACAGCGACGACATGTTACTCCCTACCGATTCGTGATTGTTTTCTGGAAACACACATCTAAAGGCGGCTCTCCGCATGGGCGATGACCTAGACTACAAGCATTGCCAAAGCCAAAGTACGAGATGAGCTCCGCGTTATCTTCGAACTCTTCTCAAGGACGTTTTCAATCGATGCCTGCGCGGTCTGGTCCACCACCAAAGCGGGTGTGATAGTGGACGCGAGGCAAAAAACGCGGCGTGGATCCTCTCTGCACACGATGCCGAGGGCAGGAAGGAGAAGGCTGCCCACACTTTGCCCCTACTGTCTATTGGGCAAGGCTTACGTTAGGTTAATCCACCGTAAGAGGCATTCGAAAACCACATGTTAGTGCTAGCATATCGTACCAACTTGGGCAAACCCATGCTTTTCGACACACCTTCGGGGTTATGTTAGTGCATGGACTTGCAAAAAGTACTTTACATACTGCATAGATGCGTCTAATATGCGTGCTAATACCAAGGGGTCAAGCAAAGAAGCATCTCAAATCCTTACGGTGACTATCACGGGGGACTAGATATCCGGTACTGCCCCCTGCACACCCTGTATTACATTCCTCAATGCATGTGACAGATGCCAACATTATTCGGCTCGAGACCGCGAGTCACAGCGATAGAGACCGCGAGCCACGTGTTAGAGTACTCGAGCATTACCGTGCCCGTACTTGTACTAGCTAACATAGCATACGCTACTTAGACTCTCTTACTCTCATATGTCATATCTTTTACAGAGACATGTCACACGTTTCAGCCTCGTATTTTTGCTTACAACGATACGTATAAAACAATGATATACAGAATATTCTACCCTGTATGTGTTTCATAGTATCCATTAGGTTATGATATACCACCTAGCTCCACTGCGTTTTCTGATCCAACAGCCGATTTTAAATTCGCCGCGAAACGCGTCTTTAACTGCAGCCAGCGAAATTAATTTGATGATTGCCTTTTGCGGTTGAACTGGCACTCCCCAGGTCAACCCGGGCGTTCATTTTGCCTTGGTATTACCTTTTATGATTGGGAATTATTTTACGATTGCCCTCTCGGCTTTTCATTAAACTTCAATGTGAAAACGCGACCACAATTATCACACCGCTCTGCCAAAATTTGAGGGACGCCTTAGATTTTAGCTTCATTACGAGCAATTGCGGCGGACGCTCTGGCCATTTTCTTTTTGAAAATTGCTAAAACTTAACAAAATTCTCCGTCTCCAACCCTACGAGAACGACAAGCGCAACATCGTCACCTCCACCAACTTCAACGGTCTAGAAGGTCTACCATGTGGTCGTTCACACCTACAACTACTCCCGGATCCCTACCCAAAACTGAAGAGCGTAATCCACAAGCTCAACGACGTTTATTCACCTCTCGTCAACCTCTTACACCATCTCCCACGCTCGAAGAAGTCTCCATCACGACCAACGCCCTTCTCCAAGACGTGCATGCGCTCACCGCCACCGTCGCTGAGCTCTCAACCACCCTCGCCTCGCTTGGATCTGCATTTCAACGCTCAGCTGCCCGCAGACCGACGAGATCTACGAGAAGTACGCCACGAAGGCGGAGCTCAACGACACGAGTCAACTCAACGACACCATCTTGAGCGACCTCATCAAAATCCGGGACGAATGCAAGGACGCCACCTCGCAGGCTCGCACTCTGGCAATTAGGACTACTTCGCCTTCGACGCCATCTTCGGTTGTAATCACTTCCGACAAGATGTTTGACGCCACGAAGAAACTGGAAATTATTCCAGAGATTACGCCATTGCAACATCGAGATGGCCAAGCACTTCCTCCCACCGCCAATATCAAGCACATCATGGACGACAACAACAACGCCTACAACACGCGCTCCACCACTCCTGACGTCGCTCCACGCACTTATGCGACAGCTGAAGACGCCGCCTACTACGCCCTCACGGACATTCACGAGCGTCAACAACAACGAGATCTTCAATTGAACTTTCTCACCGCGGGCGGCGACATTGTCTTCAAGAGATTCTGCGACGCCCTGACCCGTGTCCTCACCGCCACTCGACATGGCCACGCCCCAACACTGCTTAATCTTTAACGCCGACTGATAAAAGGACGAAGCCTACGACGGTATCTCTAACGGTTTTCTGGCTCAACTTCTGCTTGGGGCTACTTGTGGCAACACACATATTGTGTTGTCACAAATCGAGTGAAGGACTCCCCGCAGCCTCAAGTGGATGGGAGGCTCCTACTGCTTCACGTTATTCACTGCCGCGCTTCATTGCCCCCTCCCCCGGACAATTCCTTCCTCAACAAGGCCAAAGCTCTGCGGTTCTCTGAGTCCGTCCGAGGACCCCTCTGGGAAGCTCACCACCTTCGTCAACCTCGTCGGCAACCACCGGCAGCTGCACCCCGCCTACACTGGACTACAAGAACAAGAGGTCCTCATTGACATCTTGCGGGCCTCCCAAGAGTCGGCCGAGCACCTGTTCGTCAGCACCCCCCTTTACTTTGACATCATCCGTACCTACGCGAGGAGGAGAACCGCATGGCCAACTCTGGATATCCCAGTGGTCTTCATAAGTTCATTGAGGCCATCGGGAAGGTATGGTGCACCCAGGGCTCTGCCCACCATTCCCAGCTCCCTGGCTCTGCATCCCACCGTCCCCCGAGCTGCCTCCATGACAGGGGAAATCCGTGAAGGAGGACGGGGCTCTGCTGACACGGGCAAGCAGAAGGACAAGGGCTCCAGCGGCAAGGGCGGCAAGGGCTCGCACCCTCGGGCTGCCACACCACCTCCATCCAGGTCCCGCTCACCACTACGGGGCGGCACCAAGACTGACTTCCTCGAGCACGAGAAGGTCATGTACAAAGCGGCCAAGCTTAAGCACTCCAGCTCCACCAACAAGGACACCACCCCTCTGGCACCTGGCAAGGCCTGAAGTTCACCCCCTCCGACCCTGGTGACAAGTCCAACCCCTGCCGCTGCTGCAAGTACAAGTACGACAAGACCGTGACCCACTGTCTCCCTCGGCTGGTTCGGCTGCCCCTGCACACTGGCCGAGAGGGGCCGAATATGTGGATGAAAGCCTCCATCCGTGGAATCATGTCTCCACCCGCCATCCCTCGACACCCGCACCCCCGCCACCCCCTACATTCTGGGGAAATCAGAAGACGTCTAGAAGACGTCTTCTGAACGTCTTTATAGACGTCTTCGTAGACATGATGTCTTCTGGTTTCCAGAAGACGTCTTCGGGGTGGAAACGTCTTCTGGAAACCAGAAGACACTCTTCGGGGAAGAAGTGCCGAAGATGTGCGGAATGTCTTCCGGATTTCGGAAGACATCTTCCCGGAAGACATGCAAAGGGCAGTCTTCCCGGAAGATACACGGAAGATCACATGCATCCAATTGTCACTTCTCGATTGTGCGATGCGCGCGCGAGCGAGTCCTGGACGTTCAGGGATAAGTCTCGCAGGATGTGAGCGGGCGCATCCCTGAACTTGCAGGGGACCAACCGAGATGTTGGTTCCATCCCTGACGAATCCTATCTGCATCATTTTCGCGATCTGCAGTTCGATTTACTTGGCCGAGATGCCTCAATGTCAAATTAACCCTTGGATTCAAACGCACACGATGACACACAGTCAGTCGAACAGGCTCTCTTGGAACATTCCCCAGAATATCGCGTGATTTCCTCAGGAGCTCCCGGGGAAGGAGAAATTTACAGTGTGCAGCCTCGGGACTTGCGTTTATATATTTTGTTGAGAGAATCTTCAAAGGGAGACAGACGACAGACGCATACGTGACCTTCCCCATTCTCGACTGACCTTCCCCATTCTCGACTCACGACTGTCCCATTTTACGCCTGTCAAGACCGCTGAACTGAGCGCCCCGTAAGTCACTCTTCAGCGACCGTTGTGTTTGGAATAATCCCGTCTACCAAACACAACGTAACTTTGCATATGCATTCTAAAGTATGTTAGGAACCTCATATTTCTTGCGCGCGCAAGATCCGTTCAGATTCTAGGAGTCTGGACGCGGCGCGTTAGAGGGGTGGATGATTTTGTCATTCGTCGAGTCCGCTGACTCGACTCACGCGCAGCAGCGACGCATAATGCACAGCATGGCTTTATCACGCATATCTCATATGCATATACAACATATTTTGAGCATCTGACACTGCACTGACAGCTCTGGCGGAAACGCGGATGTCATTTGCGTCCACGTTTCCGCTAGGATTTCTTCCCTCATTCGCGCGCTCGCTTGCAAGCGAGCATGCGCATCGCGTGAGGGAATTGTTTGCAAAAATAGCACCTGGTGTGTGTTATCTTTCCGAAATAAATTGGACAGACTCGTCAGTCAACCATACATCTCACTGTAGGCTGGCGCGTTCATCCGGGTATAGCGAACGGAATTTTGAGTTTCTAAAACCCCCAATAGTTGCGATTGCGGGTATCATTCTACGTGATGCGCGTATCGATAAACTTAGTAGGAATATGTGATAATATTCAATAGGAAATTCTTGCTTAGATTAATACATGATCTTAAGAAGTAATCTTGTTTTGGCTCGACAGGGGCACACTGCGGGGGAAACGTTCCGTGTTATTCTTAAAATTGCATATTTAACAAATGACATTTGAACACTCACCACTGCAAAAACGGACAGATTTTGCAAAAACGGTCACGATTCTGCAAAAGCCGACACTGGAAAACTCTCGAGCGTGTTTGACCTCATTGACGCGAGGTCGGACACGTCATGACTTTCGGAGATCGAATTGACAATATAATTATTGTATCGACTGATGACATCTTTGAAGAAACTTTTATATATTGATTACATCGCGGCTACTTTATTGGCGGAATTTAAAAGAGTACCACGCGACATCTATTTATTGGTTATCGATACCACGTGCCAAATGACCTGGCGTACGCAACTCTTTCCCGAGCCTTTCATAATGATGGCCTGCATGTCAACGCCCGATGTCACACGAGGATTCCATTGGGCGATATTCGAGAAGGTATCGAGGTGCACTGCAGGATCAGTGTCGCAGAGGATCGTTGGGTGTACATCGCAAGACCTCCTGAATATTTTCCAGATGCAGCCGTCGATATTTTCATGTAGCATCTGGGAGTGCCATTGCGATTCGGTTCGTGAAGGGCATCGGGATGATTACGGGGAATGTCGCGACATTTCCCGAAATCCAGAAGTGACAATTGGATGCCTGTGATGTTCCGAATGTCTTCTGGACCAGAATACATTCTGACATGTGTTATCGACACATATGTGATGATTATGCAATTTGGCTACATAGCGCTACCTCATACCACACGTACACTCATCGCGTAATCACAGAAGACATTCAGAAGGCGCACGGAAGACATGCGGAAGACATTCCAGGTATCTTCCTAACAGCTTCAGGGTTGGCATCATGCTCTGTTGCTATGATATATAATATACGGCTAAGTTAATTGATAGGTCTATATACACATACATGTACGATTGCATCTATTCAACATACAAACCACTACTGTAAGTACGATGTCCGGCGTATTATCATGATCGCCTCTTGCGTCTTGCACCTTTCGGTCGTGAACCGTCATCGTCGATGCACTCGAAAAAGTCAGCCTTTAAATCAAATACCACCGCCGTCTTCATCACAGGATGTTTCTTGATTACAACTTGGTGCTCAATTTGAGCCGCCAGGATGAATGGATCAGTAGTGTCCCAAGGTGTCTCGGGATCATCCGGGTCGTATGTGTACACCACCTTTGCGGTATTGTCCGGCCCGTACTTCGAGTTTAGCTTGGCAAACCGTTTTGTCGTCGCTTTGTTGAATTCAGGGAACCACTTTCCCTTCACAAGAATGTACTCTTTCGCGGCCAAGTCGACCTTGTAGATGCTATCCACCATGGCGTACCTGCGAGTTGGAGCCACAATACTCTATAGTAAGAATCCCCGAAGATGTCGAGAAGACACACAGAAGACATTCGGTACATATTCTGCGCACATTCACCAAAACGGAATGCACGTACGCACCGGTCAGTCTCGATTTCCTCGCCTTTGATGTTTTCTCCAGAGAAAAAGGCTCGGAAGTAACGTTGACAAGTTTTCTTCGTCTTGTCCTGAGCTGCCGTGCGATAGCAAACTCCTCGAACCACGACCGAGCCGAAAGATGGACACACGTGAGGAGGCCCTTCGACGAGTGCCGCTTCATTATCCGTGAATGGTCTCCCCAGCCAGACCTTGGGGTCGCTACGGTGCATATGCAGCGGCACATCCATCAGGCGAGACGCTCCGGCTCGTGCGCCAATACGTCTCCGAACCATATGGTTTCCCCTGCGAATGTATACGTGCACAATGTCAGGACATGTATTTACCGAAGACGTGTGGAAGATGCCTAGAAGATATATGAAACGTCTTCCAGGCACCTTATGGGTTTCATTTCCTACTTACCTCTTGCAGTAGGTGACGTGGTCGTCGAATTTTGCCTTCAACTTGCGGCATTGGGGCACGTTGTCATGCATCCACAGCTCCAGCGCTTTCGTGTCAGCGCGGGAGAGTACATGGCGCTTGCCTTGTGTTCCCAAAACCACGGTGTTCGGCGCCCTCAACGGTGCGGTGGCCAAGAACGGGCGCACGGGTGGCCGGGTGGGATTGGTGGTTGCCTCCCGCCGGCGACGAAGTACCAAGATTAACCCTCGCACCACATGTACCATCCGGTACCGCCCGAAGCCTTGCATAACACTCTGAACCGGATATGCATTGTTCTTCACCCACCTTCGAATCTTCCCGTTGAATGATTCGAACACGTACATCCATGTCCCCCGTATTGGACCATACATGAGGAGTTGGTCGGGGAAGTGGGAAAGCAAATGCGTGTTGATGACCAGCCATCGCGCTCGAGTGACTTGAAGAACTCATCCACCAGATTTTGAAGCTTAGGAACATCCTGCAAAATCGCCAAATAAAAGGTAATTAAGGAAGACGTGTGGAATGTACTCGGAACGTATTCGGGATGTCTTCCAGATGTCTTCCGTACCTTACAGTCTACAAGCTCCGAAGTGAGCTCTCTCGTTATGACCGTCAAGTCTTCAAGCATTTTTTCGAGTAGCCCTCGTCTCTATCCCAAGACGCTAGCACGCTCATGATGCCCGCTTGTAGCATTTTCAACGCCTCGTGACACTTGAGCGTCTTCGGTCCGGTGTTCGTGCCGTTCGGACGCAACATCTTCTTGTGGCCTTGCCCCCATGACCTTCCCAACGAGAGCTCCGTCATGAACTTCAATAATATGCGCCACGTACCTTACATCGTCATATAATGCATATATCCAATGCATTTGTACAAGGCACCCTACGTACCATTTTTGGGTTGCAACTCTTGAAGGACGGTGATAAATACCTCTGATCTTTTCATAATTTTTATCCAATCGATTTTGGCGTCTGACAAGCTTGTCAACCTACCAATTTGAAGCCTAACATAATATCCAATCATGCGCAAAAGATTGTGCACGTTTTCGATACATATTGGTTCATATATACACCTTGAAGTTTGGGTTTGGGGTTGAAACCCTATCTTTTTGCTAAATTTCACACCTTATTTCCTTGATGTGCAAATACGAGTGAGGATATACTAGAATTTTCATCCTGCACGTAAAAGTCTTATTCCATATATATATATGATGAATTTTTGAACGCTTTACATAACTGAAAGACGGACTGGTATGACTTGTATGCATCGGCAAAGTTAAAGAGGTGCGGGGTTTTTTATCACCGATTTTCAGGAATTCTCATATTTCTTCTATGTGTGGACTGCTATGCATATACCAAAATATGCGTGCACCTCTCTATGCGTGTGTTATACCTTTGCTGTGTAAGAGGCAGCAGAGGCATAACACACGCACAAACAGATACACACATATCTTGGCATACGCATAGCACACGCACACGGATACACACATATCCTAGCATAGGCATAACACAACAAGGCACACACATATTCTAGCACAAGCATAGCACACGCAAAGAGATACACAAATATCCTAGCATAGGCATATCACACGCACGCACGGATACACACATATCCTAGCACAGCATAACACTCGTACACAGAGATACACACATATTCCAACACACGCATAGCACACAAACACAAATACACACATATCATAGCACAACCATAGCACACGCAAACATATACACATATATCCTACCACAGGCATAACACACGCCCCCAGAGATACACACCTATCCTAGCGCAGGCATAACACTCGCACACAGCGATACACATATATCCTAGCAAAGACATAACACTCGCACAGAGAGCTACATACATATCCTGACATACGCATAGCACACGCACAGAGATACACCCATATCCTCAGCGTGTCAGCTTTGCTCCTGTCAGCGTGTCAACTAAGCTCAACTTAGCTCAACTTAGCTCAACTCAACTAAGCTCTGCTCAACTCGACTCAGCTTTGCCCAACTTTGCTGTTTGCTTTGCTTTGCTTCTCAGTTGAGCTTGTCAGCTTATGTGTGTTGAGCTATACTACGATTCGTTCCTCAGGATGGCCACTCAAAACATGGACGTGCGCTACTCGGAGACCAACAAGCAAGCATCACCTTCCCAAAAATAAAAAAATGCGGATAATAAGACAAAAAAATTCAGCACGAGCAATAGAAGAAAAGGGAAAGAAAACTCTAGAAGCCAGATGGCCAGTGGCCCAAGCTTGAAAGACTGGGCCGTCGAGTATGAGATAAATGAGAACTCGTGCACGAAGTCACAAGCTGTGGTAAGTACTTATTTACCCTTTGTTATTTTTTGCGCACAAGTTCTTTTCAACTGCTACTCACTATGGCACTATCGCATGTGCAGACAGAGGTGCCAAACACCTTGAGCAACTTGGAGTATTCAAGAATGTTTACCCAAGTTAAAAGATGGAATATGACACAATCGCGTGTGAAGCTTGCGCAACCAACCAAGTGGCCTGCAACTTTGACAAAAATGCCCCAACACCAAAACGCTATAGGAGTGGGAAGTATAGATGAGAAAGAAGAAGAGTATAATAGCCAGTGATACCATCTTAGTGGAGACCGTGTGAACATATGCAAATGAAGTAGCTTGTGTACTCGAAGGCGTATCTATTTTTGTGGATTTGTTGGTTTTTTTCTTTTTGAATTTGCCTCCTGCTTTCTAGCCTTGTGAAAGTCTACATTTTTTTTAATGTGCGGTTCATGGTACTTGCCTTGAATGCTTGAACCGACCCTTGGACTTATCATGAGTGTCCCCCCATCGATTCAGGATCGTTCCAGTACTTGGAGCGTTCCAGGATCGTTCCTGTACCTGGAGCGTTCCAAGATCGTTCCCGTACCTGGAGCGTTCCAGGATCGTTCCCGTACCTGGAGCGTTCCAGGATCGATCCCGTAAGAAACTTCCCTCCCGGGATCGATCCCGTTCCGGATCACGAAAAGAACGATCCCGGATCGCCTCGCCATTTTCCAGATGATGTGCTTGTGGTTGCCTCAGCAGCACCACCGACCTCCAGGCCGGTGTGGCCCGGTGCGCATGCCTCGTCAAGAGTCGCAGCGGAGAGTGGCGCCGCGGTGGCGCAAACACAAAAGAGTGCACACACCATCACAACAATTGCCGAAGAGCGGCCAAACCCCCAAGGCGGTGTACCGCATCCCTGACGAGGTGCTGGAGGCTGCCGAACCGCATCCTCACTGTCAGTAGGGTCATGCCCAACAGCGGACTCGTCCACATCGCTGTCGCAAGAGTCGGTCTCCGACTCGGCGTGCATATAACAGCTCGTCAAGTTGTGCACGAAGTTGCCGAAGCTCCTCTTGCGACAACTTGTAGTTACGCCGATGTAGCGGTTGCCCACTCCAGTCGGATCGCAAGCGAATGTTGTTCTTGTAGTCGCGGCTTTGGACGGAGTCAGGCAGCTCCGTACATATGACGTCCCTGAACTCCTCCTCAAGGTCGCGCAGCTGTTGCCATATCTCTGGGGACACTGTCTCGTCAATCTCGTCCGGCTCCTCCTCTTTCATGGCGTGGGGCTTGGGCGGCGGTGACGGTGATTCCTCAGCCACTGGAGCGGCCTGCTCTTGAGATAAACCTTTCATATGGGGCTTCTCGTCGCTCCAGCGCACACGCTTGCGCCGCGGCCGACGTTCGCGGAGTAAGCGCCTTCCCTGCTCCAGCGCGGCTGCGGCTTCGGCATGCCAGGTGGGTGGTTTCCCTTGCGCATGGTCGTCGATTGCCTGGGCACGTACGTGCTCAGGTAATAGAGCGAATGCTCCCAAAGCTTCCCGCTTGCTCTGGAAGAACCCGAGATGTAGGTTGTTGGATGGCGCGTTGTCCGCGGGGGGACCAACAGCACCCTCCAGAGCGACCACGTCAAAGTTTTGTGGGCGGGTGGACTCCACTGTTGCGTAAACCTTATCCAAGTGGTCCTCGTCACTGGTGCCTGGGCTGGGCCGCACAGATTCCCGGAGGAGTAGAGCGTCCTCGGCTTCGGAGTCGGTGTCTGACGCGGACATCAGCGCAGGCGCGTCCGTTTCACCCAGATCCGCTTGGGAGGAGTCCATGGCGCTCGCGACTTGGGCGTCTTGCTGCTCAGAGCTAGACGTGACGCGATGCTCGGACGAAGCGTCCTTGGGCTTGGTGTTGGTCTCGGCGTCGGCATCTTCGTTACAGGCGACCGCCCCGAAGGTGCCGTCGGGCGCCAGGTACACCACGAAGGCACACTCATCCTTAGATTGGAGGGCTCGAAGGTCCTTGCGTACCCTTTTGGGGTCCAACAAGACTCCGTGTACCAGCGCCATGGCCTTATCCTTGGGTCTTGAGGGGTCTGGCGTTCCCGGCGAGCAGCCTGTAATGACCACTCTCTTGCTTCCAGAACCAAACCGGATGGAACCCCATCGGGAGTAATCCAGGGTGACTGGGGAGTGGGAGGCTAGCCAAGGTCCTCCAAGGATGATATCCACGCAAAGATCAATGGGCATCACTCTGAGCTCCAATTGCTTGACGTACAACCCCTTGGTGGTCTCCGCTTGCAGTCGAGGGCGGACGCACGTGTTGACATCGTACGACGCGCCGTCGGCTACTCGCACTCGCATGGGGTTTTCGTGAGGTCGAGGCGTCAAGGAGGGAATGCTGCGTACAGTCTTATCCGAGATAATGTTGGTGGAGCACCCAGTGTCCACCAGCACCTTTACACGACGACCGTTCACGTACGCCCAGAACAACAACAAGGTAGGGGCCTTGGAATTGTTGATCTGTCGAGGTGGTGCTCGCGATGTTGATACAGCCGCCAAGAGATCACTCCAACCAGGGCTAATGTCCCCACTGTCGGTGATGCTGTTGAGTTGGCACTCGATGGGGTCGTCCTTGGCATGAGCGAGGGTCGCCTAGATCAAGAGGCAGGGTCGTCCATGTCAGAGTCCCATGGTAACTCGTAGGTGCCTGCATCGGCCAAGAGCCCTTGAGCGGTGGCTGTCTGCACCAGATCCCTGGGTGGGTAATCAGGTGGGTACAAGGCCACTTGGATGACCTTGTCCTTCGCCGCTCGCGCCATGTCATTCGTCGCCAAGTCACTTGCGTACTGGAGGAGTCCGTCTTCTACTTCCTCTTGCGCTTGTTCCTTGGCTAAGATGTGCAGTAGCTCTTCGTCTATAGGAGAGTCCCGCTCCAAATATGGGAGGCCACTGGCGTAATCCCGCTTAAGCTTCTCCCGTTGGCGAACCTTCTCCAGCCCACTGAGCCACCTCCTCCTTGGAGCTCCTTCAGCTCGAGCTGCATGGGTCGGTGACAGCCATGGTCGGGGGCGGTCACTCCGTGTGGTTGAGGTTGCCTCGACAGTCGTGTTGTCGTTAGGTGAGGGCGTACGAGGTCGACGCCCAAGCTGGATGTCTTGACGTCGTCGTCGGTATTCTTGCAGCCTTTTAAGTTTGCTAAGGGCTGCGGGTAAGGGTGATCGAGCTCGAGCTTCTCGCTTGTTGGTGGTAACCGCGCTGTGCGGTGGTGACCGCGTGGGTCCTCGGCTGCTGCGTCGATGCCCGGCTCTCCAAAGCGGTGGGCTCGTGCTCCGCGGAGGTGTACGGGGCGGTGCAAGGTCCGTTTCCAGAGCCTTGATGGAGGACCTCAAGCCCCGTGTATACCACTTAGGGTTCGCCACTGTTAAGAACGCCAGAGCGCTGCAGAGCGCAAGGGCAAAGAACGCAAGCTGCATCTGCCAATTCAGAGAACATTTTCGAATTCCAAAGCATAAATTTGCGTAATTCCACTCAGTCGCAAAGACACTCGACGAAGAACACGCACGCCAGCTGAATAGCGCCAATTTGAAGCTTCATCACGCTAATTCCCAACCAGACGAGCCAAAGAAGAACGCCGCGTACTCATTTCAATCGCAGAGTGGAGAGTAGACGAAGATCTCGCGGAAAACGCCGACCAATTGGCACAATTTCCGAGAAGAATTAACGGCGCAAAGCTGCCAGCGAGTAAGAAAAACGCCGAGGCGTTGACCAGTGCGTCAGAGCGCAAATATGCCCAGCAGCCAGAAGCAGATTCTCAAACCCCGCAAAGCCTGTCTCCAAGGAAGAATTACAATTCCCGATACAATTGGCAACGTGAATTTGGCAGTCGCGCACGCCAATGGAACGCGGAACGGATAACGCAACGAGGCCAAGGACGCAAATAGCCGTTACACTGCACACTGAACAAGTCGCAATTCTCTAATCTCCACAGATCACGACGCCACGAAGAATTAAGTCTCCATTGACAATTGAAAGATAAGACACAACGTCAAAAAGCGCCACGGAGGCCAGCAAGCGAAAAACGTACTGTATTTTTGCAGTTGGGCGCTTTTAGGCCCTAAAAGCGCCCGATTTCGGGAATCCAGTGTAAGCCATCATTTCGCAACGCGCTGAAGAAGAAATTCAATCCAGATTGGTCATAAAAGACAACTTATTTGAGCATCGAGCACCAACCAGCCGAAAGGAACTGAAGCGAAGCTGCTGGCCAGCGAGGCCCGGGGTACCCGTAACGCACTAGCAGTGCGAGAGCTCAAATACCATCCGAAGAATAGGAGAACACATAAATTCGCCCGAAAAGCTATAACTGTAAATCAGAAAAAACGTGCGGAAGCGGTGGTGGTGGTGGTGCGTAGCACACTGATACCATTTTGTGGGAGGCAGCTGTAACCCTCCTCACATAACAGACACTGTAACTACTTGTGATGGGACTCATATAAAGCAAGGTTCTATATTATGCTTTATAAGGTCATAGTGAGCTATGTCACTCTTAGGATCTATGTCCTGACTTACTACATATACTTGCAGGTAAGAATTAGGTATTATTTGACTTTTGCCATGCGGCTGTTTTACTCTAGAAATCTCCACTGTTTCTTTGGCCTTGGCCATTACTTATTCACTCAGCTCTCTGAGGTAATCCTAGTCAGCATGGCCAAGTCTCATCAACCTATCATATGCTTGTACTGCATTATCATGTGCCAGTATTCTTCATGACACATTATTACACAGTACAGTAGTACTGTGTACTCCCATATAAGGGGGGTCTCTTCCTCAACAGGGGTCTCGGGCGCTAATGCTGTAAGGCGCGTATGACACTACTGGCATGTATGACATTGCTGAGTCATCCGCGCATGACACCGTGTGTTGTCCTAGCACACTACGGGCAAGTAGCTCCCTCTAAACAACTGAAAGGCACTGTGTAAGCAAACCAGATTGAAGATTGTAGATGTCAAAGCAAAGCATAAACCAAATTGAAGACCATGTTGAGGTCAAAGCACATCTCAGTACACCACCAGAAAGTGGTGCACTGCCAGAGCCAGAAGTAAAGCTACTCGGGGTCAAAGTCCAGAGGAGCACCGTCACCACATTGTCCACGGTAGTAGCCTGCAGCACTGCTCTCCAGTGGGTCAGGCGGCCGGTGAACCACCGTCGCAGCACCCAGGGAGTGCAGTACTGCATCCAGAGTGACGGGGTCCAGCTCGGAAATACCAGGGTAGATGCACAAATCCCCTCTGCACAACACAGGCTGCGGTGCAGCCCGACCCGATACCTGCACAGAGTCGATGTCATTGGCCACCGTGTAGGCGGCAGCTCCCACTCCCATGATCGAGATCAAAAGAAAGAGAGAGACAAGGTAACGAAACCCCCACGGGCCCGTGTGTGCGGGGAAGCCCCATGGCGGCTTGCCACATCCGTAGGTGCGGGAAGCACCACCAGACACAGGCACGTGGGTCGCGGGCTCCGACGCATGATTTGCCGAAACGGCCGGAGCCCGCGGCTTCACGATGAAGCTGCCGTCGGCGAGGTCCTCGTAGTCGTCCG
Organism: Cymbomonas tetramitiformis; assembly: GCA_001247695.2. Lineage (NCBI taxonomy): Eukaryota > Viridiplantae > Chlorophyta > Pyramimonadophyceae > Pyramimonadales > Pyramimonadaceae > Cymbomonas > Cymbomonas tetramitiformis. The sequence goes on from LGRX02033272.1 coordinate 19,092, forward strand.
TGTCGTAACCCGTGAGATCAATCTGCCCGATGGCGGCGTGGTTCACGGTCTGAACGAACCCAGCGAACTCACCGTCCGCGTCCGCTGTGGTGGTTACCCGCGCCGATTGCAGTGGCGCGGGTTTCACATCCTTTCCCTGCGAGACAGGCATAGCAGGGGCCGGCACGGCGGATGCCGATGCCGCCGCACCACCTGCCGGAACCTGCTCCTCCGGCGTGGTCCCCGCCGCGGCGGGTCCGCACACCAGAGCCGAAGCCTGCTGCTCGATGCCGTCAGGAGGCGGGAAAGATGCGTGTGTGAAGTGCACCTGGTGATTGGCCGCGGAGTGAACCTCCGCGGCAAGATCGTCGAGCCGTCGAAGAATGTCGTCTCCTACGGGCTCGTCGGAAGCTGACTGCTGCTCCACCGCGAAGCCGTAGGCGGACACGTCGATGCCGCCCACCGCCCCCGCACAAAGCACCGCAGGCGGCCCGTACGCGGCGGCCGCACGAGCAAAGGACTCCGCGCCATCGTCTGCTGCCTGCTGGAAGAGTGCACACATGGCAAGCGCATGCACCCCCTCCACGTCCTCCTCGTCGATAGGAATGCAAAATGCCGCGGCGGAGGTGGGCGGGTGTTGGCGCCCGCCCAACGGGCAGTCGCGGTAGAAGTGGTAGCTCTCACCTTTGCCCGCCTTCTTGCACCTGCCGCAGAACGGCTTTGCCCGCTGGCCGTCCCGGTCGAATCCCACGGGCGGCGCCTTGTGCTGCCCCACACGGAATCCCTTCGGATGTTGCGCACGCTGCTGCTGCTGCTGCCGCTGCTGCACCCGCTGCTGCCGCACCACCGGAGCGCCCTCCCCGTGCTGCCGCTGTACCAAGTCCTTCAGCTCCGTGATCTTCACGAGGAGGGCGCCGTACTCGCTGCTGGAGAGGTGCGCGGAGATGCCGTCCGCGCCAGAAGCCGCCTTACCCGTGTCAGTCTGAGCCCAAGCCGGGTAGATTTCTACCACCATGGAGCGGAGCGAGGCCAACGGGACATGAGCCAGGTCAGCAGCCATGGGGTAGCGCACCTTAACCGCAACGTAGAACGCCGGGTCAAGCCTGGTGTATAGGCTTAGCTTACGCGTAGCCTCCGTAGGTGTCCAGTCGGAGGCCCTGTTGTCCCGCACCAAACGTTGCTCCCGCGCCAAGATCGGCTGCGGGTCTACGTTTGCGGGGTAACGCAAGGCCGCATGCTCCTCCTGCTGCGACTCCCGCAGCGCCACCGGTACGCAGCCCTTGATGATGTCGACCAAAGCTCGCCGGCCATCTCGGTCAGACGAAGCATCCGTACCAGTGAGCCATACATACGCGCTGCTGTGCTTCTCTACCACGAGAGCCAGCACGTCGTACAGAAGTCCATTCACCCGGCTCACGACCGGGGTAAGGGGGTCGTCGAGATCAAAGGACTTCAGCTCCAACCCAGCTGACTCGAACTCCGTACGTAGCTGCACCACCAGGTCGGACAGAAGGCCAGCGTCGTCCGTACCGCGGAAATGGTGTTTCTTGTCACCAAGAACGTCCTCGCGGACGCTCTTGGCCCAGGCACGATGCAGACGTGCCTTGTAGATCTCGTCGGTCAACTTCGCCTGTTCCTGCAAGTAACGCCTAACGGCCACGTCGGCGTCCTCGTTCGAAGCAGGGTTGGGGGTCGGAATAGTCGGTGTCCGCACCGTCGGGCTGTTCCGAACCCCGTCGATAAGCCTCAGCGAGGCATCAATGTCGTTGTCCCTCGTGAGGGACTTCTTTGCTCTGGTGGTAACACCCATAACTCTGAAAGCCTGACGGGAGGTGGTACGCCGGGGCGCGTTCGGGTAATGTCGTGGGGAAGATGCGACGCCACAGTTACGGAAGGAGCGGTAGAGCCATGCGAGCGAGGGGCACTGGAAGACGTCGTCGAGGTCGAAGGTGCTCGAGCCACCAGCCCAAAAATCGGTAGCAAGCGGGATCAGGGCAAGCGTAATACCGTAAATGAACATTGCGTCGACTAGGCCCGGTCCAGGTCGAACCCCCATAGCTGCGGCTCAAAGACGCTCACCGCAAACAGCTCATCTCAAAATTCCCGTGAGTCCCCAAACGCGCCGTCGCGCACCACCTCTCCAAGCGGCTGCTTTAGCCAATCATGGCCAAACTAGCTGTGGAATATAGCGTGGAATGGGTCCACGACCTACTGGAATATCCCGGTTCAAGATATCAGACAGTCAGTGAACCAATATAGATAAACCCCCATAAGAAATAAACCCTAAGCTAGATATACCCGGAACGGTCACGGAGTCGGAACGGTCTCGGTCCTAGCTACCTGTGCCACCTTGATGTGTCACAGCACGGGCTTACGGATCAGTCACAGGTCCAGTGTTGGCTACCTAGGAATCTGTCATAGGGGCCTGCACCGGGACTCCCGGTCAGGGCTGCCTATACAGATTTCAACACATGGCGGGTACTAGCAGGGAAATCATCTTTCCTACCACCCAACTATACTATTACGAGATTCGTGGTAGTATAGGTATGTTTTTTTATACTATAAATATGTTTCATGATGTTCGAATTTGTATGAATAACTTATTGCGATTTCTATCTATAAAGTACGATATCACGACATTATATATGTACATACATACGATACGATACATACATACATACATACATACATACATACATACATACATACATACATACATATAATTACAATTATAATTATACATTTATTCCTCATTTATGTTTATATACAATTGTCCAAATATTAATATATTACGGAATTTTGTTTTATGAAAATTCACATTTAAAAAGACGAAATTACCCGCATGTGTATATGCGATCGTTCACTTTATCCAACTCCTCCGATATAAATCGAATATTCAAATACAGTATCAATTGTGCAAATTGCAAATCGCAATCGATCGATTCCGATATTTTGCGCCCGATGATCGATTGATTCCAATATGGCACGCATGTTGATCGATTGATTCCGATTTGCCACGCCTATTAATCGACCGATTCCGATTTTTTACCCCTATCGGCAATCGATCGATTCCAATTTAACACCCATGGTAATCGATCGATTGTGATATTCCGATATATCGATATATCGGAATATCGGCACAACCGATACTGAACCTTGATAAACAAGCAATCGTAAACAGGCTGAATACAAAAGGAGAAAGAGATTGCATTTTGGTTCCACAGGACCAGCAATCCATTGAATTACCCGGCACACGATGCGGACCGTAGCTCCCCGAGCCACACTGCAGTCCTTAGGTTGCGCCATGACCACGCCACATGGATAGGCGGCCTTCTTGTACATGGACCGCCATTCCGCGGCGAGGTTGTATAATCGGGTGTCGCCAGGGTCGTACAGGGACACCCCGTGATTCGCACGGCAGGAAAAACGATCCATGCCCCGAAAAACCTTCGTGTCGAAGGTATCCGGGGCATCGAATTCGCTTTCCGGCTCCCGCCTGTGATCGCTATGGTCGTACTCTGCATCGGTGTCCCGTCCGTCGAACCGCGATGCGGTTTAAAGGCTATCATACATCAAGTGTGAGGTTACATCACCATTCGCGATCCGTCTCGATTTTTTAGGATCATGTCTCGATTTTTTAGGATCTTCGTCGTGAGTTTTCAGTTTTGATGTTGTTTTTAATCGCTAATCTACGGTTGTAAAATGCATCGTGAACCAAACTCAACATAAGCGAACATCCGTTAGTGTTGTGCATGAAACCATTTGTGAACGTTCACAAGCGGGTCCACGATGAAACTAGTGGTCGCCCTCTATATATTTTGTTTCAATTTATCTGATGTAGTAGCAACTTATGTACTCTCTAAAAAATCGTAAATTGGTAACATCCCTCTTGGATGGGGCACTCAAATTTCCTTGAGCACGGAAGGGGATGGTGCCTTGAGTAGTCCCCCATACAAACTCAAGCAAGCGCAAAAGTTCAAATCATCTTCGAACAACAAAATCGAGCAAGCGCAAAAGTTTAATTTCCCTTCAAACTACAACCACCAGTTAATTTAGTGGTGCACGCACAAGAAGAACTAAGGAACGAGAACTAATTGAACGAGATAACAGACCTTTGTACAACAAAGCTTTTGCAAATGAATTGAGAGCCTCGGTTAGGTCTTGTTCTTTCTGTTTCAACAGTAAGGCTTAAATCAACGATGTACGAGAGCAGACTTACGAAGTGGACGTCTGAAAAAAAAGCTGGTCGGAACACTCAGATGTATAATCACGTACCACCCAATCTGAAAGTCGGCCTTCTGCCACTTACTTTGTATGTGGTGCGAGTTGCCACACTAAAAAGGCGGAATCCTCATAGTTATCTTGAAAGTCTTGAAAGGCAGAACGCGCTTTGGTGAACACAGATTTTGGGACGTCTACAGGAACGATGTCCCATCCACGGAATTTCAAGACAGTACTACACTCTTTTGTGGACCAACGCTCTTGCAAAGACACTAATATCAACGCGTCCGATGCCGCCACAGCGTCCAAGGCATCGCAGAGTGCTCCTGCCGTATTTTCTGAGTATAAACAATCTGCGGCGAGAACGACGTCAAACGGTGCCTGTGACCGAAGGGTTACAGGTAATTCACTAGTCCATTCGTATACTTCCGCTGCGCACCTGGTGTCAAGTCCATTTTCTTGCAAAGAAAGTCTCAGCATTTCTACAAGGGCCGGCTGGCTGTCGGTCAAGGCAACAAACGCATCATCACCCCCAGTGATGGCAGCTGCGATCCCGACAACTCCAGTTCCTGAACCAAGCTCTATGATACGTTTTCCGGCAAGCTTCTCAGACCAATTGGTATCATGCAATATGTGCGCCAGCAAAACGCTAGCGTTCCATGTTTTTCCTCCATGCAGGTGCTGCAGCCGCGAGAACTCGTGGATTTGAAAATTTGCTGAGCCAGTTTCGAACGTTCGAATGGAAGAGGATTCAGCTTCCAGTTGAGAATGAAGGTTTGGACTTCCTGAGCTTTTCGTTGCAGATGTTCCGACCGTCATGGTTTTGGAAGAAAGCTTATGACTTTGTGTATACACTGGAACGCTTCCGAACAGTCGAACGCGGAAACAAACCGTGGCTGAACTGTATTTCTAACTTTAAGGAGCAAAGTTCGGTGACGTGTTAACAAGTGGGCCTTACGTATACCTCGAACACTCAATTTTAACTCAAGATTTCCATAATTCTGGTTGTATCGTTTATGTACTCCAAATCTTATAACACCTGGTTGTATATCGGTGTCAAGCCTTTGAGACAAGACGTTGACTGCCAATATCCTTCCCGAAATCTTATAATACCTGGTTGACGTGACTTGTAAATGTACTGACCACTGGAGAAAATTTCCTGGAAAATAGTATGGTGGATCTATCAATGAGCTGATGGATCTATCCTATCATCATGTAGGAACTGGAACCGAACTCTCCACGCGTTAACTTTAAAAGGAAAAGGAACCTTCTGGAAAACGCTGCTTGACGTATCGTATCGAAGCGAAGAAAGAAATCGGAAATCGGATTTCGGAATGTCCCCTTCGCTTGATCTGGCATGGCTGATGCTGATGGCATGGCATTGGCAATGCATGCTTGCACGATGACTATGACTCACATGACCAACACGATTGATGACGATGCCGATGACGGCCTACCTACAGGTTCTGTAGTGGAGATCTTGAGTTCGACACAACTTCAACCAGTAGAGTGACACAGTGTCACTGTAGGGCTCTAACCCAACCGAACGCAAGAAGCCAAGAACCAAAAGCTAATACCTTTCGGGAAAATTCCAGGCTTGTACAACTTAGGGAGAGCCTTCACAGTTCCGCTTCCCTACATTTCCGTAGCGCGAGCAGCGAAAGAGGTTAAAGCAATTGATGAACACGCACGGTGCATATTCAAGATACCTGTTTCTGACGTAGACCATACAGCCATAGCTAATTTTCTGACATGGAGCGTATTGTGAGATAAACACTGAAGTGTGTGTTTCCTTTTCACGAAGAGGAACTCTCTCCATTTAACCTTTTAGCAGACACGACACACTCTGAGTAACTCAAACAAACTCTTCAGGGTCGCGTAGGTTGTGGCAATGTCAGAGAATGTTTGGTACGATGGTGCGCTCAACTCTCAAAGAGATGACGACTCGGAGGTGTGTTTCCGTTGAAACATCAAGCTACACACACGCACACTCGCTCGCATACATGTATGTATGGTTTCCCTACTTGTTTCGAGCACTACACGGCGCTTTACCGCCGTCGCATACTTGTATGTATGGTCTCCCTACTTGTTTCGAGCACTACACGGCGCTTTACCGCCGTCCCTTGTGACCAGTCAGCTCAAGCGCTTGCAGCCATTCTGCGCTGCTAGGAACTCAGGGGTTAGGTGTCGTGTTTCGGGTAAAGCAACACCTTGTCTTCGGGGCAGGGTTTCTGTGTTGCCCACTAAATGATATGCTCCCTATCTCTGGTGCGACTGTGATATTCACTTGCTCTTCACCTGTTACAGTTTGCTAAGGCCTCTCGAGTTTTCCTTTTTCTCCAGGAGTTTGGCCTTCTGGCAGCATACAGGAAATCGCAAGAAAATAGTACGGAAATGACGGTACCCGGAAAGGAGAACGAGAAGTCTGGCGTGAACATCGAAGACAACGTATTGCGTTCGTCCGCCTTGCTCTTGCCCCAATTGTCTGTTTGCCCTTTCCTTAGCGCGGAAGCTGATAACTCTTTCTTTGCTTGTAACCTTGAAAGATCCTCCCTGCCGGCAAACTTTCTGCTTTCCGCGATCCAGCATCCTTCAAGCACTGCCCTGACACCTTAGGACTCATGGTGTAGCGTCGCCCGCACAAACTTCTCCGTCGGGAGATTCAGTGTGTTCTTTGCGTCCCCCGAGTGATGCTTTGCATCGGCTGTGTCCTCTGTCCTGCACAGTCAAAGCGGACTCCTCTTCACTGGGCTGCGTGGAAAGGTCACACAGAGGTGAGGGCAAACGATGTTTCTTTCCATCCACCTGATCAGATCATACTCCCGCGTGGTTGCAACGTATGTACGACTGGTACAAATGCTATTGTTTATTTCGCCTCAACGGACACATGAAAACGAACACGCGCACGGTTTATTGTGCCGTGCGCTGTGCCCGGCTGTAAAGATCTTGAGCCTCGATAACTTCGATCTTGATGACCTCGTCTGTTTCTCGGTCGTGCTGGGCTGCGCGCTCAGCTTCACGTTGGGACAAGCGAGGAAGTCGCGAGGAGAGGTTTTGTGCGGGTCGACGTGCAGGTGGTTGAAGCCCTCGTCAAGGAAGGGGCGGAAGTAGATTCTCGCGATTATGTGCGTAGCTTGTTCACGGATCCACTTACGAGCTGCCCATATCGTCTTGTGGGCGCACCTGCAAGGCACCTGGACCTGGGCGACGAAGGACTCACTAGCAGCCTCGCTTGACCAAGGACCGAATCCTGATACGTTTAAGTTTTATTGTTCAGGAAAATTTGAGTGGAAGGACTTTGGTGTGAACAAGGTCTGGTCCAAACGAAGATGCAGTGCGAGGGGACTGAGTGTGGAGCATGTGCGCGGCGAGGGGGGTGCGAGGGGACTGCGTGTGCAGCATGTGCGGGGTCCATTCGTTGAAGGGCTTCTGCGTTGTTGTTGTTTGGGGAGGACAGAACAAGTGCACTCCGTTGAGCTGGGCCGCCCGGCACGGCCACGAGCATGTTGTTGAAGTTCTTCTCAAGTATGGTGCAATGCTCGACGCAGTGGATGAGGTATTATCCTTAGCTTTCTCGGAACCTCTCTATTGTTTGCAGGTAGCTGAGTTGAGCACAGTGCCGCGCCTGAGGGGATGATGCACCGCCTGCAATGCACCTGATGTTTGCACTTCTCGGATCTGTATTCGAGTTTCACTGATGCATACCTAACCGAATATATCTTGATCCCAGCCTCAACCCTTCTTGACTTCCAAAAACTACTTGCGCTTATCTTACTTGGCGCGAGCTTTTGCCTGTTCAAGCATATTTCGGGATTCCAAGGCGAGGTGAGAGGCACTGTTCGTAAGAGATCTAGAAGGTTTATGCCCGCCCGTCCGTGCCTCACACACGTTTACCTAGCAGATATTCAGCAGTCGGGATCTTCTGGGAACACTGCCAAGCTGGGGTTCTTGTAACGCCGAGGGGAGAAGTGAGGAAGGGCGATGGGGCCACGTCACGCTAATTCAACGACAGGCGAAGCGAACTCCGCTTCACTGGGCAGCGGAAAAGGGCCATGTAAACATTGTGCGCATTTTGCTGCTGCACGGTGCGAGTAAGGACCAGCATGACATGGTGCCGCTCCCAACGCCAGCCCGCCCTCTCACTTGCTGTTTTCGAGCACCCTTGCGAAGGGACCTTTATTTGGGCGCCCGGAGGTCGGTGGAGGGGCTTATGTCGAGGGTTCACAACCGACTTAGCATGTGACAGGGCTTGACATTGCGAAGCGGAGTTGAAATCCGCGCAGAAAGGGCGAGTTGGGCAGGCCTGCTGACCGCGTGGGACGGGGGGGGCTTGCTGAGCAGTTTGTGCGTACACCACTCCATGGCGCTGCACAACACGGGCATTCTGACGTCGTGGAGCTGTTGCTGGAACGCGGCGTTGATATCAAGGTGCGACCTCCACACAAGCACAAGCGAAACCTGTATTTGGTCAACGAGTTCGACCCGGATTTCCCCTCAAGGAAGTGGTTCCAACTCCTGTTAGGTGGACGTGACCGCGTTTTCGGAAGAATCTTGTGGATAAATCGCGGCGAGTTTGCTCAAAGATACCTCTATTGCATTTGAGATGAAAGGTGCTTGAAAGGGTTCGGCCACAGCCACGCTGATCGGCACGCTTTGCCACGTTGTGCCTAGAGAACTGACTGCCCCGTCTGTCCTCCCATTACCTTGCACCCTCGTATTTGCCACGTGTCTTTGCTCCAAGTTAAGACCACTTGTCCGTTTTTCTATCTGCTCTTTGTCACGGGTCCACCTTTCTTGCTTCACGCATTTTCTCTTCATACATAGTTGCATTGCACATCCAGCATATTATGGTCAATGAGACAACTTGACGCTGTGCCGCGGCGAGGTTCGGACAGATTGGCGCGAAGAATGAGCCAACCACACCTTTCCTGGCCAGCCCTTTTTCTCTCTTTGAAAGCATAGGGAGAATTTTCGGAAGTGAGCAGAAGAGAGCACTTACAGGACCCTCGTCAAGGCAGGACGACGATCTTTCTTTCCAAGGATGAACTGAAGGTTAGGAGTAGATGCTAGCTCCTTGGCATTGGACAACTTCATGCCCCAACACGTATAGTGCTCGGTACTCGTCATCTCGGGTTGTATAGAATGCATTGCATTTTGCGGACGGCTTGACAATGAATTCTGGGAACTCGGCTAAGATTGAAAAAAAGAGGCGTTGAAGCAGCGCAGTGCGTGAGATGATGGTGAAAACGCAGCAAGCAGCGAGGCAGAACCAGAACAGTACTTGTCATTTTTTAGCATAATGCCACCAACTTAATCCCCCTGTGGAATGTGGACCGTGCTGACGTTCACTACATGACTTAAAGATGTTCACCATAAGTTCCCAGTCTGAATTTCGGGAGTTACCACCCCGTTCATCCCTGCCTTGATACCGCCTCGACTCCATGGTAAGCTTATTATGATGCGATAGCTGTCCGATAACATAGTCATGGTTAACCTCTGAACGTACTTATTATTTTGAGTTGAGGATTGCACTGTACTTTGGCAATAGACATTTGCAGAAGTCAGGCAATAACAGTTTACAAAGATTTTGCTGAAAGTGTGGAAGGAGAAAACTGGTGGGCAACTCGCCCACCTTAAGAGAAGATCTTCCAAGGGTGGGTATTGCCGCCCGCAGATCACAAAGGTAGGAATGCACAGTATAGTCGTAATAACGTTACATCTCAGCACGAAAAATAAATCGCCGCATTCATCTGAAGGCATCCCATCTGTGGTAGCATGGCTGTAATATAGCGGCGAGTGATCCTGTCAGGGACAAATAGCGCTACTGTCATGCTACTCAAACTTCTCAAGGGATCCGGCTTAGATGAGACGATGAACATGGGCGGCGAAGAAAATGCCACACAAATATGTGGAAAGAAACTGCTCAAGCACATCACAGCAAACAATACGAGCGGAATTAACACAGTAGAGCGAGAACCTAGATATCAAAATGATGATGAAAGAGCCCTCCGTAGTAATTCCAAGGTATGCCCACGGCAAACACGCATTACAAACTGCAGCAGGCAAGCGCTGCAATTCTACCCCGTCAATCATGAGATGGCCATGGTTTACATCAATGTTTGACCATAGCTCTCAGAATGATATGCGATGCCGTCCATGTTTCAAAGTCGGGACAATGATTTCAGTTTTTAGACCCGGGTCGCACCTCACGATGCCATCGCTCATTTATATCGTCGTTATCACTTAGTCGATGTACCGCGCCCACGGTTCACAATGCTATGGTGCTTGTTAATTATCGGTTTAAGAAATCTAGTCGGGGACGCTATCGTGTTCGACAGGATCTTATTTCACTTTTTTGAAATTACAGGCGGGGCGAGAGGAGTGCTGTCAGAACCGTGGGTTCAGTCAAGCCGTCGACCATGGTCGTGACGTTTTGACTGCTGTGTTATTGCATCACGTGTCATTGAACTCGGTGGGCACCGCAGGGCTCATCCCACACCTTTTATTATTTACCGAAATTGGCTTCGTGACGAATTCAATATATATTATGCTATATCATGGAATAATAACAATTATACGTGTATTGGTTCCAACCTTCGTTTGCGCGTACATACCCAGGTAGCCCACGGAGACTTCGATAGGCCAACGTGCAGCATGCAGATTCGATATGAAATTATCACGGTCTGATTTACCAATCGGATGCCTCTGTTGCTTGGCACGAATCGCACAATGCGTGGTGGTAAGCCAGAGTGAATACTACAATATGAGTATAACGTGCAACATGCTGTAACATGCGCAGGGTGGTGGCGGCTCGGAAACCCATAGCATTAGTCCGCATGGAGTCTTTTACTGCCGCAGATACGTTTCTGGTGGCTTGCAATCGCCGCGTAACACATAATGTGATCATAGCTTCGATATACATCTCCGGGAAAAGGTATGAGTCTATGTGACGATATATATATATATATACGTATATATATACATTTGGCATCCTTACACAGTCGAATTGATCTTTCCCCGCACGGTGGTTGCTACCGTCCTGATTGTCTTCCAGGGCCTGCCTTTTCTTTGGTGGGTGCTCCTATTTTGCTTATCACTTTCCTGAACGTGGTACGATAGGAAGTATACAATATGTATATATCATATATACATATATAGTGCACGGATAGCTTGCGGTTGCAATACACGACCAAAACAAGCTAATTCGTCGAATTTGGCGGCTCTGCCCGGTTCGCGACAGGACCATGCCATTGATAGTGGGCATTACACGTCTACCACAAATGCATTGCAGACTTGAAGAATGAGCTATTTCATTTTGAATTATGATTCGAAATCTGCGCATACCGCGATTGCAACGAATTTCTTGATTTGTTGCGTTTCGGGTTAACAGTGCATTGGCGATATTTCAATCAGTGACCCACTAGTATTTCACATGTGACGCCGCTGGTGTTCTTATCAATTTAAATGCACTCTGGCTTACTACAAAGCACTGGCATATTCTGATTAAGCTTGTATGCGATGCAGTTGGTGACAAGGGGGGATGCTACCTTTCACGGACTCGGCTTTACAATACAAACACTTCAGAGCTATATATCAGGTTCTGCTTCGCCGTTGGTAATATCGCACCAAGTCAATGATGTGCATTGATTTGGTGAAATCGATGTACATCATCAGTTCCATTGTGGACAAAATGCACTCATATTCCTACCAGGACTCAAAACCATACCTTGTTGGGTAAAAATTGATGCCTCAATGCATATCCAAAACGACTTTACCCTTTCAAACATTTAATTTCTGACCTGTCCATAACAACGGTAAATGCGGAATGACTTGCTGCACGACTGTGCGGGTATGATGTCCTCTTATTGTGGGTCTAAGACGAAGGGGAATGTTCTTGGGTTGCAATTGTCTATCCATCATAGCTTGCAACGAAAATTAATTTTTCAGATAAGAATCCTTCAAAGATAGTTACACGTATTTGATTGAGAAAACCTCACCATATATCTCCCACTTGATAGCCCTCGGGGAATGGATCCTGGAGCACACAATTTAGGGGTAAAAAGTCAGTCAAAGGTTTGCCAGTAGTATGCCATTCCAGGACGATGTTAGCTGGAGGGTTTGCAAAGTTTGCGAAGGTCTTCACCACGAGTGATCGTTCGATTATTATCTCACACAATCTAACGATCAGCAGGGACATCGCTTGCGCTAGTCTTTGCAAACCTTACGGCTAATGTTGTCCCGAAGTGTCTTACTTCCTAGAGATTCCATCACCTTTCAAGAATCGCCACACCTGTCACATTGCAAGGGTTTCCACACGTATCATGTTTCTAGGTTCTCCATCTATCCGTTTTACCCGAGGTGCCGGATCAAGGGTGCCGATTGGCCTTTTCATTTTCGCGACGGCGTGGCGCGAGATTTGGAGGGGTGGCGCCATCGCGCCAAAGCGCTGGCGTGGCGCTGAATTTTTGAGCCTGTGCCGAAGCGCCGGCGTGGCGCGAGAATTTACGTTCGGCGCCAGCGCGTCGGCGCGACAATTTTTTCGATTTTTTCGATTTCAGGTGTCATATCATGTAATGTCACCGGTCATACCGTCGCAGAAATTTGTAGTGCTCAGCATCGTGAGCGACTCTGTTTGGTTGCAAATTAGAAATTTGGACCCGTCGTCTTGAGTTTTGGACGTTGAGTCGCGGACTGCTGATGCTGGTCGCTCGCCAAGGTCCTAGGTTGCCATATCGAGTTCGACGGACTTTGGCGCTGGCGTCGTGCTGTGGCGCTGGCGTGGCCCGACATTGAAGCTAATCGCGCCAAGCACCAGCGCAGCGCGGGTTTTGAGGGGGGTGCACCAGCGCGCCAAAACGCTGGCGCGGCGCTGAATTTTTAAGCCCGCGCCGAAGCGCCGGCGTGGCGCCAGTTCTGTGTGGCGCGAGTGGCGCGTCCAAACGCCGTCGCGCCGTCGCGTCCAAACGGCACCCTTGTGCCGGATTGCCTTGACTCACTGGATCGAGATCGACTAGACAAGTCTCGGAACTGAAATACGATCACATCCAACATGGCATGGCTGCAGTCATTCCAGCAATTGTTTTGCACTGGGATCGACCACACCACAATTCTGTTGACACAACTATTCACTTGAAAATGGTGACATTTATGCTCCAATTTGAGTTCCAGCATCAGCACCGCGGTCCGCTTTGTGAATTTCAGTCTCGAAGGAAGGAATGTTGGCAACCTCGGCTTGACCTCAAGCGGGTGTTACCTTGGGGTCCATGACAATCTCACTGATGCCAATGAGATAGCCTTGTCCTTTGACAGTTGTAACAACCGCTGTGTACTCCCCAACCTTCGTCTCCTCGAGTAGTCGGCCTTCAAATTGAGTGCCTGCGCGTCATGGTGTCAGATCTTAATTTCTGATTCGCCCATGCAGCTATTGTCCAAGAGTAAAGCTATGTGCGCAAGCCATGTGTCCTACGTTTCCGATGAGGATTCCACCAGCCTCTAGTGAAAAAACAACAAAGGGCACGGATGAAGAATCTGCACCGACCTAAGATGTTCTCATGGTGAAAAGGAGTGTTCAAAGGGAGATCGCCCCGAGCATGCTTCACAGCCATCGTTGCACAAGTACCAGTGCCACACGGACTGTGACACGCCAGCCCCATTACCGGCCCCGCATCCTCATTTCCCCCCCAAACCAACATTAACAAGACATACACCTAAAGCATACCGGCGTGTATGGATCCAAATAAATCGGCAGCCTAATCAAAGCAAAGCAACAGGCGGCATCTCTTTTCAGAAAACCTTAGCACAGCTGAAAGATGCTAGAGAAGCATATACCTCTTAGGGGTACCGGCGTGAACCGTGGGCAGCCAAGGAGCCCACACGCGTGTACGGTACCGGCGTGGCACGTGGGCAGCCAAGGAGCCCACACGCGTGTACGGTATCGGCGTGACACGTGGGCAGCCAAGGAGTCCACACGCGTGTACGGTACCGGCGTGACGCGTGGGCAGCCAAGGAGCCCACACGCGTGTACGGTACCGGCGTGACGCGTGGGCAGCCAAGGAGCCCACACGCGTGTACGGTACCGGCGTGACACGTGGGCAGCCAAGGAGCCCACACGCGTGTACGGTACCGGCGTGACACGTGGGCAGCCAAGGGGCCCACACGCGTGTACGCCTGCGGTGTGAGGCATGGGAGACCAAAGCTGTTTTTGTATGCTAGATGTGCTGCTGCTGCCGCTGCTGCTGCTGCCATCCCTTCGGTGTTCTCATTTCGGATCCTGAGAATTACATTCGACACGATTCGCGCAGTCTCTGAAGCCGGCACGAAAAGGAGGGCAAGCCGCATGGATATGCTCGCCTATGAATGGCCAAACAAGCGGCACGATGCCAGCTATGCTCTGCGCGCCATCGGAATTCACTGTCTAGGCGGTGGTGCAGCATTCAGTTCAGCGTCGCAGCACCTGCGGTCCAGAGCGCCGGTCCAAGTGCTCTCGTCATCCCACTTCAGCTCACCTGCGCCGCGGCCCTCCAGTTCAAATGCAACAAACGCCTTGAACAGCTCCACACAAGGTGTTGCCCGTGCCCCTTGAAACCCATTTGATGACAGCACTCTCAGGCCACAGCGCTCCACACAGCTGCGCTTGTGCTTTTACCGGCACTTGTAGCCGCACCGCACCTCGTCCTACCCCATTTATCCCACCCCTGAACCTTCCGGCTCCTCCCGGGATTTTTTCCTCTGCCTAGGAGGCTGCTTGCAGATCGGACCCCGGAAGCGCGGCTCATGGGACTGAGTCACGAAACGCCACGTGGATTGGACCCATCTGCCTGCAGTGCTGGCTCCAATCGTCTTGCGCTCTTTCCTCATAGACACAGCTACGCTATGGTGTATTCCCCCTCGTGCTGTCGTGATGGCCCTATGCTGAATGAACGGCACTTTGTCCGGCTGTGCCATCGGACGCGAGCTGCTCCCGTCATGTAGCGACGTGTGGCTGCGGGGATCTGCCCTCTGTGGAGAGCAAGCGGCGAGGCAGAAGGGCGAGAGCGCGGGTGGACAGTACGCCACAGACCTGTGCTCATCACCACGGTGTTTCTCGCAGTCGCACCTGCAGAGTGGGCCTGCACTTCACGCACAGCCCTCGTCCTTCAGAGCGGGCAGCTTCGGCCCACAAGCTGTCCGGCTTGCTGCAGGCTGCCTTGAACTCTGGTGAGAACGCCGTGAATTGTTCGCTTGTCACGCACCGCTCAGCCACCGCTCATCCCTCACTCCTCTCACAGCAGCACCAAATATGGCATTTGCCTCCACCAATCGCCCGGCGCTTTTGCCGTGTGGTTGGATTGGGCGTGATGCTCAAGCAACCATCCACAACGCAGTGCACCGAGGTACCGAGGGGTGGGGGCGTGGCGCATCAGGCTGAGCAGCACACACCTTCCCACGCAATACAACTATGCACACGTCACGAATCTGCGGATTCTCGGGGTGCACCACTGGCAGCTGCTCTCGTGCCGCCGCCTGCCAGCCAATCAGCGCAAAGTAGACCGTGAGCATGCGAGAGCGGCTCTGTCATATATCACTTTGAATCAGCACATGAACAGGGAGCCGCTGCAGGGTGAGCCAGGAGAGTCGAGGCCCTCCCCTAGTGTAAACGAGAGCGCCAGCAGTGTAACGAGGGCACCGCAACGTAACGAGAATTCTGAGGGGAAACGCAGACTCTCGGAAGGAGAGCGGCAGCCGAAGAGGGTTGTGCACTCGAGTTGGACTCTGAGAGCATTGAGGCGCTTTTAAGGGGGTCCAGACCTTAATCAGCTCTCCGACGCGCACCAGCGTCTTGCCCTCCTCGGGCACAAGGGCAATCCCCAAGGGCTCCACATCCGCCAGCGCATATATCATCCCTCCATATGCCACGTCGACCTTTACCTGCTTCACCGTCCGCACTCATCTGAGAGAACTAGCAGGGAGAACCAAGTAGCCCGGGCACACAGGCTGTGTGGGCTGATACCCGAGGCTAAAGCTTGATCTGCAGGCCAGCTCCCAGAGCGCAGTTGCCTCGTTCAAGGGGAGATACTTTTCCAACGCATTTAAATGGCTCCAGGTCGACAAAAAACTTTTGACGGAAAGGGTCGCGCCACATCCGCAGGGGAATGGGCGCACGCGGCATCCACGTTGGCACCGGTGCAGGCGCAAGCCTCACACCTTGCCCAGGGTCGGTGCATCGGCGCTGGCCCCGGCAGTGCACGGAGGTCGCAGGCGCAAGCCTCGCACCTTGCCCAGTGTCGGTGCATCAGCGCTGGCCCCGGCAGTGCACGGAGGTCGCAGGCGCAAGCCTCACACCTTGCCAAGTGTCGGTGCATCAGCGCTGGCCCCGGCAGTGCGCGGAGGTCGCAGGCGCAAGCCTCACACCTTGCCCAGTGTCGGCGCATCAGCGCTGGCCCCGGCAGTGCACGGAGGTCGCAGGCGCAAGCCTCACACCTTGCCCAGTGTCGGTGCATCAGCGCTGGCCCCGGCAGTGCGCGGAGGTCGCAGGCGCAAGCCTCACACCTTGCCAAGTGTCGGTGCATCGGCGCTGGCCCCGGCAGTGCGCGGAGGTCGCAGGCGCAAGCCTCACACCTTGCCCAGGGTCGGTGCATCAGCGCTGGCCCCGGCAGTGCACGGAGGTCGCAGGCGCAAGCCTCACACCTTGCCCAGTGTCGGTACATCGATCTCTTTTCCCAGGTGGAATACGAAAGCGGGCACGTTAAGCAGCTCAATCGACTTTATCTTCCCTGCCTCTACCTGCGACACGGGCATCACGAGGGCGCAGCTTGGGTGAGACTCCTTGAGAACAGGCTCGGCAGGCTAGCGGAGAGGCCGAGATAGAGTCGGAGGAAAGGCGCTGTGTCAAGCCTCGGCCCAGCGAAGGTCGAGCACGGCTGCAAGGGTCGACCGAAGGCCCAGCTGGTGACAAAGGGAAGAAAGAAGGGGGCGGTCACCTCGGCGGTGATCGCGATAGGGCCAGCGGGGGCCTCCAAATTGAATCGAGTGACGGGCTCCTTGATCGGAATCAGTCCTGTTTCGAGCAGCACGGTTGCAACAGCCATTGTGTTGTGCCCACTCATGGGAGGGTACACCTTAGCCTGTTCCATGATGACGTAGCTGCACGCGCCGAAGAGCACACAAGTTCAAAAGTGAAGCGCGCAAAGCAAGAAGGGGTGAAAGGGAGGAAAAGGCGGTGTGCCACATGAGCGTGCCCGAGTAAAGCTGTAAACGATGGGGAAAAGTGGCGTCTGAAAGTCACGTCGGAGCGCCATATATTGTGCTCGAAACGATAGTCGAGGCCTTGAGCCTTCTATGTTGCCTTCGACGGCGCCCAGATCCTTTCATGATAACAGCTTCAACTCGCATGTATTTTTCTTAGAATCGGTATGTCTCCGCAATGGCGGCTCAACGGTAGAGCGAGCGAGCGAGCGAGCGAAACTCATGCGGGTCCTTAGTAAAACTGCAGTAGAATTCTATGGTGAAGACCGACTCAGAGCGGCGCGTCTACTGCGCGTCTACTGCGCACCTGAACAAACAATCGGGATGCGTTGAAGGGAACACGATGTTGGCGCATCCAGCAGGGTATCCACGTGGCTCGTTTAGCACAATCTGTCAGACAGGGAGAACCGATATCAAGCTTCGTGACCCTCAAGCTCTTTTCCTTGCAAGGCCTTCTTTGGGACATCCTAACAATAAGTCAGTGCAACTATCGAACAGCTCGTGCAAAGCAAGTCGTCTTGAAACACCCGACGGGACATTGTGCTGGAAGGTGGTCTCGAATGCGCAAAACAAAATACAGTAGGCAATGGCCAGTGTGGGATCGGAGAACATAGGACCGGGCGCTCACCTTGCGAATCCAGTCGTGATGCTCCTCGATGTTCTTCATCCTGCGAAATGCAAACATGACTTTGAGCCCGTTGAGTGAGGATCTACAAAGTTTTCCAGACAGGCTGAGTGCCCATATCACTAATAACTTCGATCCGCGAATACTATTAACGGTATGATAGCACGGCGTGCGCACTTCTCAAAGGCTGTTTTCCCAGAAATGTTGGGAATCAAGTCTCCGCCCAGTATGACCCGGGCTGGTCCGCCGCAAACGTGCGCATCCACCACAATCATCCTGGGTAATCGCTGAGCCCTGAATAAGCGCCACAATCAAAATAATTAGAGCAGAACTGAGGGGACAATGCAGGTTGGAAGGTGACGAATTGAACATCCGTGCTGGAACGTACCTGTCGGGTAATATCTGTTGAAGTGTGTGGATTGAGTCAATCGGCATACGGCCGTTGCTTGCTGCCCGCACCTGTTGCGATCCGCCCGAAAGCCAAAAAGCTTTCGACCTAAGGAAAGACCATACATGACGTACTGTTTTGCTGGTTCTTGCCACCATGAACCGCATACTTGAATATCAGAAGTATCAGGTCTTGTTGAAGGAATCCTGAGATGCGTATTGTTGTTCCACCACCCGTATGTGCGTTTATCAATTTTCGTTTGTGACAGAAACCTTGTTGGTATGATACAGTGTCGCTGTCGGGAGTAAGACTTTTACAAACCCGAAACCGAAAGATCTAGAATAAAGAATTCTAGATGTTTGTTTGTGGAGTGCTTGAATCGCTCTTGACGTTGAGTCTAGCGTAGGGTTTGCTTGGATCTCTCTAATCGTGGCCGTCGATAATGAAGGCATCCATGAAAATCTCCAATGGAAGATGGCATATGCCCCATATCCACATCGACATAAACAATGCTCTATCCAAAGTTCCAAACCGAAACCCGAAACCGCACGCGACGGGAGCTGAGATCCAGACGAGAGAGAGATGGAGACACACGAGAGAATCCGCTGGTGCTCATTCTCGTGCTCTTTACAATCTCTCTGCATCTGCACCTCTGTTTTTGCACCAGCAGAGAGCTAACAATCAACTATGGAAAATATGATGTGCAATCCTGGTCGCCTTGTGCTCTCGAATGTCGAGCAACGTGCAGGGCTGAATTCACCAAAGATATCGGTTCCCAAGGGTGGCTTGAAACACCTAAATATCTTGGCACAAAGACGCTCACGTCAAGTTCTCGTGCAGTGTGCTCATCAATCTGCATCCCAAACGAGAGAACGTAACACACCATCAAAAATCGTAGCCACGCGGCGCGATCTTCTTGTTTCTGGCGCAACATTATCCTTTGTGTCCTCCAACAAATTGCAAGCCGAGGCTGCAAGGTGGCCAATATTGCTTCGATTTCCGTTCGATTCGCAGTTTAGCGCAATATTCGTTCAGCGATCGAGTGCAGGATACGTTTCACCTGACATATTGTCCTCCTTGTGGCTATTTGCAGCGTATCTGATGAAGAAGCCGTACGGGAAGCCATAGACGCTGCCTTCAAACAAACGCTTCCCCCGCAAAAAGCTCCTAGCGTTTTGCGCCTCGTTTTTCACGTATGTCACCGTTGCACTGCGTATTGATTGCAATTGTGAAGGCGGATATTCTTGGACTGTCTTCTCTTTTGAAAATGTATTTGTGATCTTGCTCTGCTGTACATGCCTCAAATACCGCCGACCGGGTGTCGTTGGGGATCCCCTTGTCTTGCAGGATGCTGGTACTTATGATGAGGCATCGAAGACAGGTGGTCTGAATGCCTCAGTCCGCTTTGAATTTGATCGGCCTGAAAACTTCGGTCTCAAGCGCGGCTTCGGACCTATTACTAAGGTACAATGAGTTAAGTCAAATACTGAGTCCCGAAAATCTTCGTTTTGCTCTCGACTTCTGCCTTACGTATGCGCGTTACTTGGCGTTTTTCTTTGTGGATGCATTCCACAGGCACACGATTTACTGAAGAATTCCGTGGCGAAGGACATTTCCTTTTCAGATCTTATTGCATGCGGAGGGGCGTATGCAGTCAGAATGACGGGCGGGCCGTCAATCACCGTTCCCCTAGGTCGTCTTGACGCCGACAAGGCAGACCCTGAGGTAGCGTTTAACTTGGACACAAAAGTTTTTAATCTCTGCTGAGTCGCCCGGTTATCTTGCACTATTTTTAAGTTAGAGTATCCTGTCTTCTACTGCTAATGCAACTTAGGACGTTTTGTTAGCGTTCGGAGAAAAGCAGGTATAAAAAGCGAGTGTTAAGAGGGGGAAGCGGAATTGGCAAACACTTCCGCAGGCCTTCTGCACCTGCGCAAATTAAAGTGCTTCCCTCGTCTGCAATGTTGTGATACTGAATTACATGTCCGCCAGACAACAGGTCTTTAGAGTCTCGAAGACAGAGATTCACCCTCCTCAGTAACTAAAACATCTGATGTTTGGACAGCGAGATGCTTGGACGGTTTGGTCACTCATGAAGGCTGCTTCTCCAGGGGCGCTTACCTGCAGAGACGCTCTCCCCTTCGGAACTGAAGGCACATTTCGCAAAGGGAGGTTTCAGTGCCCAAGATCTGGTCGTGCTGTCAGGTGCGCCGACTCTCTTTCTGTTCCAGTCAGTTCTATCGCCCGATTCCTCCTGCGCTGGGCTACCGTTCGCCCAGGGCGGTGCTCCCTGCTGTGTGGCCAGGGCGGTGCTGCCTGCTGTGTGGCCAGGGCGGTGCTGCCTGGTTTTCGGCCATGGCGGTGCTGCTGCTGTGCGGCCAGGGCGGTGCTGCCTGCTGTGTGGCTAGGGCGGCGCCACCTGGTGTTCGGGCCAGGGCGGCGCTACCCGGCCCGGCCAGGGCGGTCCCGTTTGCGTCTCGGCTAGGGCGGTGCCGCCTAGGCCCTGGAGGTGCGGGGTGCAGACGCCCACACGGTGTGACCAGCGGGAGGTGCGGGGTGCAGGTGGCGCCCACACCGGTGTGACCAGCGGAGGGGTGCAGGCGGGTGTGACCAGCGGAGGTGTGGGGTGCAGGCGCCCACACGGTGTGGCCAGCGGAGGTGCGGGGTGCAGGCGCCCACACGGTGTGACCAGCGGAGGTGCGGGGTGCAGGCGCCCACACGGTGGGTGGGAAGGGCTTTGGCGAGCCGCTCTCCTTCGACAACACATACTTCAAGACGCTTCTTGGTGTGCGCCCTGTGACGTTTCTTGGTGACACCTCCCTGAGCTATGCATTTGCCTGTTACCGCAGCCTTTCTTCCTCGTGTGTCTTTGCATGCTGAGCAAGACATTCTCACTTCCGTGCGCACGATAATGATCTGCCGATTCCGGAAAGCCTGTTTTGCGTTCTGTTCACTGCCCACAACGTGAAGACTGCTTCGTGCGTTGGCTCATGAATGCCCCTTCTTCGATGTGCAACTCGCGCGCGTTCGCGCATCGCGAGTTTATTCTTGGAGCGCGTCATGGAGCTGCTCCGGGTCACCGGAAGCGAGGCCGCAGATGGAAGCATATGGGACATCATAAGAGGTCACTGACCGCAATATCTATAACCCGGTATATTAGCTAGGAAATTACCTTTGTACTGTACTGTCGGTTTTCTGTACTGTACTGTCGATTTTGGGGAATTCTGTGCCGACGTGGCAGCCGCGCGACAGTATAGTACAGCCCGAAGGTTTAAGCGAAATATTGTCGATGTGTCACTGCGCTGCCCTGTTTCACGATTCTGTGACACTGTCATAGCCTGTCGAGTGAGGGGCATGCAGTATTTTCCACCACGTTTTGTACTGTCGTCTGTACTGTCGTATACTGTCGTCGGTACTGTAGTCTGTACTGTCGGCTGTACTCAGTATACTGTCGAGTGTACTGTAGCATGTACCGGCCGTTCCGCACCATACTTAATTTCATTTTGGCGACATCCACGCCTCTGCCTCTATACTGTCGTCCTTTTTTTCTGTATTGTACTGTCGTCGACGAAAAACGGTGGACCTCCAACCAGAGACGCGGAAATTGACATGCTGTCACGGACGCAGTACAGAGACGAGACAGTACAGACCAAACGACAGTACAGTACGGAGGTAATTTCCTCGTTAAAATTACAGGTAAGAACTCGTGATGCAATGGTTCGAGAAGTTGGAACGCGGTGGGCTTCGTGTACGACTCGTTGGCAAGCGTGAGCTCCGGGTATGTGACTTATCTATCTGTATCCGTTGGCGTGTGGCTGCAGAGCGTCCATGGAATGCGGGTGGCAGCAAGATGGACGTTGAGATGGCTCAAATGATTGGCCTTCCGTCGGACAAAGCATTGCCGGACGATGAGGAGTGCTATAGGTAAAACCCGCTCGGGCGTACTGTGTGCAGGATGCGAAATCGTAGTACAAGAGCAAAGCTTCCCTCGGTGCTGGGGTACTCCCAATGTCAGGAGCATTGCAGCCTTGCGATTGGTCAGGTACCGTGCGGCGGGTGGTTCAGTCAACATTTAATGTTCCTACCTGAAATTGTGAGAGATGGAATACAAGATCCCGTGAACAGCTTAAGGTCAACAACTTCCGGCATTAGTGGAGGCTAATACCTCGGTTGCTTCGTTTTACTTGAGGCGTGTTTCAGGCTGTGTCATCCGCCGTGCTCGCCAACCGCTGCCGCATTACCTTAGCAGTCGCTTGCGTCCTTTCCGGGCTTTGTTTTGGTTACACACCTTCAGGGACCTCGGCGATAAGGATAGAAATTTCCATTGAAACACAATCAGTGGTCATCTTCACTCTATGCGTTGGGACTGTGCAGCTGGATTGAGCTGTATGCTCACGATCAGGATCGCTTCTTCAAGGTAAATACCAATGTTAAGTTCATTCATTCCCCAAGATCTCTCCCAGCCCACGCACACCACACATGCGGGTTGGAGCCCATGGAGCACCGCAATGGAGTATCAAAATCGTCTTGAGGTTCCAGGACACCTCCTCGTCCAATATTGCAGGGTAAGCAGGAACGATCTGACCACAACTAAATCAAGGGTTGGATGCGATTCTCCTGGCCGGACGCCGCAGCACTCAAGGCATACGTTTGGGGGCTGAGGCAGACCTGAGCCATGTTTGCCTTCTGCTGCAAGGCGCCTGGCATCCTCATGAGCGCATCAAACCGCGAGATTAGAGTCCGCGGTGGCATTGGTCGATAGGCCACTCCAGTCCCGCGTGTGGAGGTGACCTCGATGCTCCCAGCCCCTAACCCAGGCACTCCTGGCACTGGGGATGTTTTCCCACCCTATCTCACCCCACCCACTCCCGCCAACGCTTGCCCTGGTCAGCAAACAGTGCGCCCAATATTCATGCTTGCACACACCGAGTGGTGTGAGGCGCGCCGATGCTACCTTGGCTGTACGTATCCGAGTGCAGGACAGGAAGCTCAGTGAGTCGTGGACGGGCAGGCTTGGGTTACCCTGCCTTGCTTGCAATTTGTTCCAGGGGAGCATACCCTCTGGAACAGATTGCTCGTGGAACAAAATGCAGGCACTCGTTGCCTCTCCAGAATTCTCGGGAAATGAGAGGTATTGTGAAGAGTTGTGTCTGCGGTGTAAATTGGGTGTTTCGAATGTGCCTCGGGAAAAGCATTGCGGGGGGTATTGCCTCGTTGTATGCAAGCATTCGTAAACCTTTGCTGTCAGTGTAGTCCAGTTCTCTACGGTGGTGATGCTGTTGGATGTTGCAAGAATAGGACTGGTGTGCTCTAAAGATGCAAAATCATTGTTACGAACTATATGGCGAAATGACTATACTGTGTTGTGAACAGGATTTCGAATCTGCCTACCTCAAATTAGCTGATACAGGAGCGACATATGCATGAAGAGTGTGAAGGCCGAATCAGATCAACAAATATAGAAGACACATTCACCAGTAATTGTAAATTCTGCCTAGCCTCACAAGCATACAAGCAAAGTGCAGGTTAAAGCAGCATTTCATCCTCGACGCATTAGAGTGCAATTAAGTCACATCATTGCGATCAGAATGTTTAACAAAACATGCCACCAGAAGGAGTTAGGCAAGTAACCCCAACCCTTGCAGCGCACTTCAGATGCATGTACGTGGCGTATCCTTGGACAGTAACCTTAAATCTTACATGGCGGTGGTACATCCGTAATGTATCCGCCCCTACTGGCGAAATGTGTTGTGGTTCCGTTCCCCATCTAAACATGGAGGAATTCTGCTTCCGGGGAGAAGATCTTCGGACCTAAAACAAAATGCACAGTGTCATAGCAACAACAATTCAAGATCAGTCACACTGTCTGCAGGCTAAGATCTACAAGGTAAGATTCCTAATTCCATTTTACAGTCGATGTCATGCAGTATGCGGGTACATGTATTGTGCTTTGTTATTAAATACACCAACAATTAGCTAACAACACAGTGCACCTAGTCCATCGGATACTCAGCATTTGTTTTCATCCTCCCAACTTGGACGGATATCAGAGCCGCTCGACGTTCTCGAGGTCGTTGTTTTCGTGGAGCATTGCCATCACATTTGATACCGCTGGGCGAGCACGCCATGCTCGAACTCCTCTAGCTGGCTGCTGCCAGCAGCATTGTTGGGTTAATATTTGCAACCGGATGAAGCATCACGACGGCAAGTCATGCATGCCGTTGGGAACGCGTCGTCTTGGCACACCTGTGCTAAAACCGCGTTTAATCCATTTTCTGTTTTGGCGGCACCCGCTCACAATCACCTAGTGCACGATTCGGTGGAAAGATGTCGCTTGGCTATACGATTTCGCTCGAGTGCGAACCTCTTCCAAAGACTCCAAGCTGGCAAGCTCTTCACGAGGCGCAAGCGTCTCAAAGTTTGGATAAGGCATATTGTTGGGGTCATTTGTGCCAGATGGTAGCCGGGGATTGCAGGCTTGCTCCTTCGACATGGGCTAATAGGGGGAGCCTGGTGGGCTTTCAGCTGACCGTTTTAACGATGGGGAACGAGTGCCCTTGACCTATCTGACATGGGCATGCGGCATGACGAGGGAACGCGTGCCCTTGACCTAGCTGTAGACGGTTGTGGAGCGGTGGATTCTGATGGAAACACCGAAATGCTTCCAGTATAATTATATTGCTGATCAGACAATATAATTATATCGGGAGCATTTCGGTGTTTCCATCATAACTCTAGAACTGCGGAGGCGGCACTGTGGAGGCGGTCGAGTGCACTCACCGACCATCGCGCTATCGGGGGCGCCAAAATAGATATCCTGACCGACATCGAGGGAGTTCTAGAGTTATGATGGAAACACCGAAATGCTCCCGATATAATTATATTGTCTGATCAACAATATAATTATACTGGAAGCATTTCGGTGTTTCCATCAGATTCGGGAGCTGGGTATGCTAAAGTGGCCTGCTGGGCGGGGATGCGGTTGGCGAAACAGGTTGTGCGGAGCAAGTTGATCTGGGTGAGCGGTGCAGTCACACTAAGACAATAGACACATGTAGACACTTGACGATGGCGTCGCTGTTGGTCGACGGAATTCCCCCCGTCATCAGCGATCAGGCTCGGAGTCGGCGAACTGCTTCCTGAAGGGCATGTCGTTGTCGCTCGTGTCGCTCGCCGCAATGTCAACGGTGTCGTGCTTCAGGGTGTCGTTCTCCACAGTCGTGGCGGAGTCGAAGTGAAGCATCGGGACGGAAGTTCTGTACCTCTCCCGCACCACCGGCAGCTTGCTTGAGCTGCCTAAGAGAATTCCGCGCCTCCTGCACGCGCACGGCAAGTGCGGAGTGTGGGGCAACAGAGTCAGCACGCAAACCGGCGTACTGCGCCCGAAGGCCGATGTTGATGTCGTCAGCGAACGTGAAGGGCTCCTCGTCGTGACGAACAACGGGTTGCTCATGATGTCGTGCACAAAGCTTCGCGTAAGCGGCGTCGTCCTCAGCGTCGAAGGCCGTCTTAAACGCGGAGACAATCTTGTCGCTCTCGTCCGCGGCGGTTAAGTCGCACTCCTCGCATGCCATGTCGTCGGTGGGGCACGATTCGCGGTGTCGTGGTAATGTCCGGGCGGACAACGTGCAAATTCAGGGATGAAGGCGGAGGAGGCCACGTGGAACGAGATGTTGTGGGCGGACTCCTTCTTGTAGTGTTGTTATCGCCAATTCCCGCCATCGTTGAGGGGCTTGGAGGCGAAGCGGTGCTTATACCGTCCTCCTCGATCGTCGCGCCCATGAAACTTGCCGTCGTCCCTCATGTTCCTCTCATCCCGCCAACGTGAGGGCGGAAAAGAGACTCGCCGCTTACCGTCAAGCTGCTAGCGGTGGCGGTGCGAGTCAGCGAAACCAGAAAGGGGCTCGTCGTTCTTCTCGAAAGAGACCTTGAGGGCGACGAGAGTCGCGAGTTGCGGACTCCAATTGCTTCTTGAACTCGCGGATAAGGCTCTGGACGTCGGCTCCACCAGAGTATAGCATAGTCGGAGAACGCGGAGTAGTCGTGGCAGACTGCTTCACTCGTCCTCCTACGCCATTCTCACTCTCCCAAATCTCGAGAATGTGGGCGTAGATGTCCTCGAGATCGACGTTGGCCATCATCGAGTGCTCGAGTCGAAGCGGCGTAGCCACGTTGTCGTAGAAGTCGGTGTCGAGGGAGGCGAGAAGCTGCTTCTTGGCCACCATGTCGTCGAGCGGTCCACAAACCGGCGTTGCGGATAGCCGTGAGACATGGATCGAAGTCTTGAATCAACGGATCGGGGTCGAGCTTGGGGTCGAAGAAGATGGCGCAAAGCTCCTCGTAGTTGCCAAGAGGTCGGAGAACTCGAGGAAGCAGCCCCAACCACTGCGGGTGTCGTTATCCTGAGGAGGATGGGTCATAGATAGGCCCTTCTTCCTCCGGCACTCATTCAACATCTTAGCACCCGGATGACGGAATGATTAAAATGAGTGGTCATCCCCCGTAGTTTTTTGAAAGTGGGGGCTATCCCTGGCGACCGCAAGTACAACAACACAATGAGTGCCAACGTGTGGCAGTTGCACTCGTTGCCATCAAAGGGTTGCCAACCGCTGACGATGTTGCTCGCGTTATCCGAGACAGTGCAGTGAACATTGTCGGTCACAGTGTCCTTCACTATCTTGCCTTCGTCCTTCGTGTTGTTAGGGCTAGATAAGCGAGCCCTCAGTATATTGATATAAAGCGCTGTGTTATGGGACGGTAACACACGCGTAAGTAATGAGCGGGGATGAGTGCAGGCTTCTGTGAGAAGATCTGCTGAAGCACAACGCTTCCTCACTTTTATACCTACGTCACCCATCATCTTAGATGGTACCGCCATTGGGTTGTGAACCCGAGACGTAGGTTGAACGACCAGCATGGTAATAACGACTAGTTCGTTCATGCTGCACATGCGAGTTCCGCGCATGCTGAAAGCTAAAGATGGTTCTTGGTTTGTTTCCAAGATGTATCTTTGCTTTGCCATCTTCGAGTTCAATCATACGAACTCTCGATGACAGGGATGCCTGATGATATGACATAATCATCTGGCGACATGTACAGTCATCGTCGACCGTACTGACGACTGTCATAAATGTATGACGCGACTCGACCTGTACAGTCATGATCGACCATACTGTCGACTGTCATAATAATATATGACACGACCGACTGTCATAATAATATATGACATGACATGACATGACATGGTATGACATGTATGACAGGTATGACACGTATGACATGTATGACACATATGTCATCGGTCATAACCCTGACAGATCTCCCCTCTTAAGAGAGTTGTGACCTCACAACGGGCATACCTTTGTATATGTCTTTGATGTCTTTGTTGTTGTCGCTTCTTGCTGGTACCAGTCTTCTTACACCGATTTGAGGCGTCCCTCATGGTGTTTTTAGGTTATTGGGGGGAACTGAGTCCACTTTAGTCCCTCACCTTAGGCATTTAGCCATACAGTCCTTAGGATGCAGCCCACCTTTCCGGAAATCGTATCGTTGAGTGACGTTCCAAGGTTCAATGAAGAGCGTTTTCGCGATACAATCCTACGCTGGATTACTGATTGATCCACACGTTATCATGTATGTGCTAGACGATTCAAAGCATCCGAAGTCTACGTTACGGATTATTTGCGCTAGCCGTCGTCGCCTTTGCGCGATCGATGATCCCACGATTATAACGAATTATATTCGAACGATTCTCGGCCTGATATAGTGCACCCAACTCTTCCTCCCCTCCTTAAGCTACTTTGGAGGATCCTAGGCGGTGATGGGGAGCCCGATTTCGATAATAAACGAACAAAGGGGCTTGTTTTAATGCAAACGGAGCGGCCCTGCTTAACGGAATTGGACTTATAATCCTTAACCGGTCTGCTCAACTCCTCAATATTTTGTCCAGTACGCACGCTTTGACGAACATCTATCGCGATGAGTGAGAATGAATTCGCCACGTACTAATGTGAAATTTATTTAGTCATGTTTGTCAAGCACAACTTAGGATCACAACTCCTTCTACCTCAGTCATTATCTCCGGTAGCTTCGGATGACTGGCCAAGAATCCGATGACAAACCACGGTTTTGGCAAAGGTAGCATTTAGCAGTTTTTATTTATCCACAGATATGATATCTCGCATGTGTGCGTATCTGTGCAAGGGTATGATTTTGAACAAGGCTCACTACACCTTTAGCAAGGAAGGATCAATTCCTGCTTCAATGCAACATAATGATAAACATTAAGAGCAAGGTTGTATAGATGATCGACATGTATTAGTATATATTACAAGAAGTAAGGGCATAAGGCTTAATATAATGTTTAGCCTTCATAGGCAGCTATAATGTCTGCTGCATTGGTCAGCTCTGTGGCTTTGACCCAGGTGTCATGCTCAGGACCGTAGCCTGCATATCGTACTAAATAGTATTTGACACCTCTAGTGAACTTATCCGAGAGTATATGTGATATCTCAAATAGTGGTTGCCCTTCTTCGGTGATCATCTGTGGCAGAGGCAAAGGTGCTTGAATCGAGTCGTTGTACAGCTCTAATCTGGAAACAGGCTGTACCGGATGAATACGGATATCAAGATTTCCGAAATCTAACTCGTATGCACGTCCATGGCTAAGCACTTTGGAAATAGTGAACGGCCCAATATATGGCTGCTTAAAGTGTCTGCCTGCCTCTGTCAAACCAGTCCATTGAATAAACTCGGTCCGTAAAAGAACTTTCTGCCCGACTGCGAACTGCTTAGGCATGTGAGTCTTATTGAATCTGGCTTGGCTAATTTCTGCTGCTCGGAAAATGTTGTCTACCGCGTTGGCATGAACAGCCGAGTACTGGTCAAAATGATCTCGAATAGCTTCTTGTATTGGAACAGGAGCTTCTGGCGGAATAGTAATAACCAGATCATGAGGCGAGAGTGGTTGCGCCATCGAGTCGAGATAAAATGGTGAATAACCAGTTGATGCAGAAACGGTATTGTTAATTGCAAACTCCACCAGAGGCAACTTGTCCTCCCACGAATTGGCTGAAGTAGCATTGCAACAACACCTGAAAATGAAAATGCTACTAATCAGTTTGTAAACCAGAGGATGGTGAAATGAAATCATGAATCAACAATCTGAAATTTACCTGAGGATATCCTCAATGAAGGCATGGCTTCTCTCATTGGCAGCATTCGACTGTGGATGGTGTGACGATGTCATGGACAATCTCGTACCAGTAGATTTCCACAGTGTTTGCCAGAATGTAGAGGTGAATCTGGTGTCTCGATCTGAGATGATGTTCCTCGGAAGACCATGGAGCTTGAAGATATGCTGCATATATATGGAAGCAGTATGCTGAGCTGTCCAGGTCATGCTGAAGGGAATGAGATGACAACGATGAGAGAATTGGCACATTACCACAAATATACTGTCGTGCCCATTAGTGGTGATAGGCAGATCAGTGATCCAATCAAGAGATACATCAAGCCATTTTGTCTTAGGCACGGAATATCGTATGTGTGCCTGACCATAAGGCTTGTGTCGCCTCGTTTTCTGGCGCTGACAAACGGGGCACTCCCGAATGTACTTGATAGCTGCCGTTGTCATTCCTGGCCAATAATACCGGCTACGCAGAAGATGAAGCATGCGATTTTTGCCTACATGACCAGAAATAGTGGCTGAGTGGCACTCATGAAGAAGAATGTGGCGAAGTTGTGTGATCTCACCGTCATCTGTGGGGACTTTAGCTGTTGGTGGAATGTACAGCTGTCTGCCATATATGGTCTTACGATAGATCAACCCCTGAATGAGCTCGAAGCTGTAGCTGCTGACTGACTGTGATGAAGTCGATGATGTCAGCTTAGCCAAAATAGTCTGTGCAAATGTGTCACGATCATATTCGGATATAATGATGTCGTGTAGCTGATGAGCTGATGAAGAAGATAAAAGAGCAATGAATGTAGGATCTGCGGATGGAATGACTTCACTGATGTCCATGTGTTGAAGACAATCAGTAAGTTCAAAAAGTGTAGAGATACGCGTGAGTGCGTCTGCAACCTTATTCTTCTCGCCAGCAATGTGCTCTATACGGAAGTTGTACTCAGAGAGCTCATCCAACCACCGTGCCTGTTTGGGGCTCAGTGTGGATTTGGTCTGGAAATAAACCAGTGGCTGATGATCTGAGCGTACAATAGTCTCAGGAGCTCCCAACAAGATGTGGCGAAAGAATCGGAAGCCTTCCACAATGGCAAATAGCTCGATCTCAGGAATAGGCCAACGTCTCTGTGTATCGGATAGAGTGACGCTGTTGTCCACTACCCACGCTTAGGTACATCGCGATGTACCTAACTATACGTGTACGTTTAATGCCGCGGTGAGCCAAATTCTCGACGCGGGGTCGTGTGGACCATTTCAGCCGTTGATGACATGTCCCTGTTGGTCCTGAAGCATTTGGTTTATGGCATTTAGCTCAATACGATAGTCTAGGCAGGTCATCAATATTGTCAATTTTCAGAAAATGTACATTTTCAAAACTCCGAAAATCTTAGGTACATCCCTTAGGTACATCGCGTTTGATGCACGTATACGACCGCTTAATGATGAATGTCGACACATATTTGTTACAATGGTATTTAACACCCCTTAGGGCAGTTGTAATTTCAGGGGTTTGCACTTAAACACCCAAGCACGCCTTCACTCGACACGCGGTTGTAGGCACCTAAAACTGATCCCACACTATATGCATGCACGAAAATCGATATTCCGCCTTAGGGT
The DNA here is from genome assembly GCA_001247695.2 of Cymbomonas tetramitiformis. Classification (NCBI taxonomy): domain Eukaryota; kingdom Viridiplantae; phylum Chlorophyta; class Pyramimonadophyceae; order Pyramimonadales; family Pyramimonadaceae; genus Cymbomonas; species Cymbomonas tetramitiformis. The sequence goes on from LGRX02033272.1 coordinate 50,331, forward strand.
TTCGCACGTACGAGTGAACGATATTCATCAAGTGTGGTTAGAGGCTTGCATGGAAATTATTTTAACACGTCTCATAATGAAGGCTCTTGTCAATTATTGTCGAATTTCTGTCGTTCGCTTGCGGAACTCCACTTGGAGTTGCAGGCTGCAGCGTGTGCCTTCACCTCGCGTCCTTGGAGAAGCTGTCCTATTGCGCGACAAGCGGCCATGTTGGATACGTACCGCGAGCAAGGTCAATAGCGCGGATTTTTGGGATTCTCCAACTACTGCATATGAATTATATTTTATCAAGGTCTACTACCAGAATCCAGCCGAACGTTCGCAGAGAGAAAAATGCCGAGCTTGCCGAATATATGACCGGGAAAACATTTATTTTGACCTGGTTTTTTTTTGTTTTCTTCAAAAAGAGTGATTTTGAATGCATCAGAGCGTATATTGTACGGATCGGATCCGAATGTTGGATCATAATATCGATAGAAGAGGGTGTCTATTGGTTAATTGTCACTACAAGGGGCACAAAACGTCGGATTTGAGCCTTGATTTGATCTGTACGGCTTAGGTACATCGTTCTGTACCTAAGGCCCTTGGGTACATCCCCATGTACCGAAGGGTAGTGGACACTGTGATAGCCACATGGCTTCATACCTTTTCCTTGATCCTGGAGTAATACTTGGCCAACGTGTGTGCCTGATCCATCGACCTCCAAAATAGATGGCAGTTTCTGATCTGGAAGCTGTAATACTGGAGCGTTACAGATGGCACTTTTGAGATTATCAAATGCCTGCTGCTGCTCAGTTTCCCAGACAAACTCTGCATTATCTTTAAGGAGACGATTGAGAGGTTCGGCAACTTTGGAGAACTTTGGTATGAATCTCCTAAATTGACCAACCATGCCCAAGAATGACCGAAGGGATGACTTGCCATCTTTAGCCATACGGCGTAGAGGCTGCTTTCCAACGGTAGGACCATAAGACACTGGAGGCTGAATTGCCATGACTGCTCTGATCCTGTCTTCGATGATGGATAGGCCTGCTTCAGATATGTGATGTCCGATAAAATCTATAGATTTGACGAACAACTCCACCTTGGAAGGCCTGATGAAAAACTGGTGATCTCTGCAACGCTGGAGGAACTGTCGAACATGCTTCACATGACTGTCAAAATCTGGACTGTATACGATAGTGTCGTCCATGAATATGACAAGGAACTGGTCGATGAAGTCGAAAAATGCCCGATTTCCTACACGAAGTGCTGTTGCAGGAGCATTGGTCAATCCGAAAGGCATAACTGTCCATTCATAAGAACCGTATCTGGTGCGAATAGCAGTTTTATGTATATCATCCGGATGAATGGGGATTTGGTGAAAGAACTGGTTGAAATCAAATCTACTGAACCATCTTGATCCCTTCAGCTGCTCTAGTAGGGTGTCATGTGGTGGTAGTGGATACGTGTCCTTGATGGTGATGTTATTCAGGGCACGATAATCACAACACATCCTCCACTTTCCCCCTGGCTTAGGAGCGAAAATGATTGGGCATCCATATGGCGATGATGATGGACGAAGGATACCCAACTCGACATATTTGATGATTTGCCGTTTGAGTTCCTCCATCATGGGTGCTGGAATGGTGCGTACTGGCTGTGAAGGAGGCTTATGTCCAGGTTCGATGTCGATTCTATGATATCCACCTTCAAACCGCTCTGGCCTATGACCAGCCGGAAGATCCTCTTGGAAAACGTCTGAAAAGTCTTCTCTCACTTGATCACGTGCTGCTGTGACCTCGGGGTCTTCCATTGTGGTGTCTGAGTCTGATGCTGCAAAGACCAATTCACCATCGACCTCGGAGAGGAAAAAGAGATATGCTACGGCTTCTTCAGCCGAACCACTGGATCGAATGCGACGGAGATGTTTCCTCATAGTGGTGGCACTGACCAATTCCATTTCAGGAAGGCCATCTGAGTCTGGAGTCTGCTCAACTCTGGACAATACTGTGCGAATACTGGAGCCTGATGAATGCTTCCTAGTGATCGTCAGATTTTTGGTCTGAAAGTCAATATGTGGATTCCTCCTCTCCAACCAATCTTGACCCAGAATGACAGTGCGTGAATGGTTTCATGTCAATGATGTAGAGATCTACTGAATCCTTATACTTGCCCAGCGTGAATGTAGCATTGGGAAGATAGGATGTGCAGGGTAATTGGCTTCCTCCAGCCAACCCCACTGAGAATGATGATGAATCTGATGGTGATATACCCAGCTGAGAAGCAAATTGTCTGTCGATAAAAGATGACGTGGCTCCTGGATCAACCAAAATGTGAGTATTCTGTCCATGGACTTTCCCCTTATACAGCAACAGCTTTTTCTGCGATTTCAGCTGTGCTGTCTGAGATTGCATCTGTGCGATGTTTTCTGTGGGATTATCCATCTGCTGAAACTGTAGTGTCAGTCTGGATAGGACTTCCTCTGAAATACTCTCAATCTGGCCACTTGCTTCAGTGGCATTTTCTGGCTGATCTACCCTCGGGGTGCTCTCATCACCGGTACTTGTGCAGTACCCGGAGAGTTTCCCTGAGCTGGAGCTGCTGGAACTGGAGCTGCTGATCTGAAGTTGCAACTGCTGCATTGATACTATGCTGATTTTTTAGTTCCTTGACCAGGGTGTTGATTGTGTTAATGAGTTTGTTAGACCCATCTTTTGCACCCTGATTCTTCTGTGGCTGTCTCTGATTCTGAAAGGGATTCTGTGCTGGTGGCTTGCCTTTGATCTGCTTTCCATCATTGGTAGTGGTGGCCCAACAATCCTTCTCGATGTGACCTGGTCGATCACAACGATGGCAAGTCTTATTCTGATTCTGTTTCTGTGATTGTCCTTTTCCTTTTCCTTTTCCCTTGCCTTTGCCACTTTTTCCTTTATTCCTATTCTGATTGGACTTCTGACTGTCATTCTGTTTCCAATTCTGATTTTTGGATCTGTCGTATGGCTTATTGCCACGTCCTCTGTCCTTATCCTTTTTGGCTGGCCCTCCAGATGACTGTTCCTTCTGCCCTCGATAATGAAGAGTCTCTGATTGCTTCGAATGAACGACATAGTTCAAGTCGAGCAATATCTGTGTGGTTAGTGACCACGACATATCATTCCTTTCTGTCTCTGTCAGGAATCGTAAATGAAACTGTCTGCGAAGTTCCGGATCCACGCTGTTGACGAATCTGTCCTTTATCAACACATCTTCCAGTTCAACTGCTGCCAGTGCAGCCAGTGAAGTGAATGTGCGTAGATAATCTGAAAAATTCTGGTTTTCCTGTTTCAGTGACATTAGGTGTTTTTTAGCCACTGATCTTTTATGGGGGTTACCAAACTGTCTGAGGAAAATCTCTCTGATTCCTGCAAATGTGGCATCTGGTTGATTTGCCACGACCTGGAAATAGTGTCGATCATTATTCTGTATGAGGGTCAGGAAAACTGTGATCAGGTCTTTATCTGGAACTCCTGGATACGTGAATTGGAAGTATCTATCCACGGTTTCCAACCAAACCTCTGCGTCCATTCCTGATTTGTACTGATTTGGTGGTGCCATTTTCACTTTGGGAACCAATCTGGATGGAACTGGTGCTGGTACTGTATCTGGATCTGTGAAAATCATTGGAGGATTGTCTGCAGTATATTCTTCATCTGGTTCCTGAGGCTCGTTTTCAGGATCTCGATATCTGCTCATATCAGGCTTCATTCGGCTGATATTGTCGAAGAACCCTATCTTGTCGAATCTGGTCTGGGTATTATCATAACCAGCGTGCCATTTCGGGATCTTGAAACGACTGTATGCATCATATGAGCCTAAGATGTCAAAGAACCATGTAGACGGATCTGCATTGATGGGTGGAATATCTGGATCTTCTGCTTCTGCCATCTAATAAAGACAAAACACAACACCAAAATCTCTTCAGCTAACTGAGTGTGTGAAGATATATATATACCTATGTTATATATGGTATATCTGTATATTATGATGAGGTTATGCATGTACATATATCCACCTTCTTCCCCCCTCAAGGAAGTGTGTGATACAGTGGCAGTTGTCAATTGCCAATACCTCATTCAGCATGCATTCCTTATAGGAATCGGCTGTTACAGTTTTAGGGTTGCAGCCCTACAGTCCTTGGGTTGTAGCCCTGCAGTTTTTGGGTTGTTGCCCTACAGTTTTAGGGTCGTTGCCCATAGTATTATCATGTCTATGATGATTTAGCATGATATAATAATGCCAAAAAACGAAGTTTTTCGAAATAAAACTGGCATTTTTGGGTATATATAGTTACAGTGGCCCTGTTACTCAATACAGTGTTTAGGGTGTTACTTGATATCAGTAACCCTAATACAGGTAAAAATAAGCAGTATAACGTTTTTGCAAAGATTTTTAAGCAAAACTGCATTTAATACCCACATAAACGTAAAGTGTTTTTTAGGAGGTACGTTACACCCCTGTTACACACATTTAATTTTAGGGTTGTTACAGGGCGTTACACATGCTGCATAAATCAGGGATTGATATTTGATATATAAACATTCATTTTATCAAAAAAAATCAATCCGAAATTTTCAAAATGTGTTTTACGCACAGCATTTTGAGCGATTTATTGCCATAGCAATAGCGTTACCCATATATATTCAACACCTAATATTTTAGGGTGTCACACTGATATGACATGTGTCATTATGATTTTCTGATACCTTGATAGGTATAAAATCATAATCTTACATAAAATGGGCACACATTTTTCATTTTGGAATTAAACGTGGAGCTTTTTCACCCATTTTACAGCTTTTTTCAGCTGTCTGAAATATTGCTGTGGTGACATATTTCAGTGTAAATGTGAAATGTAAGTACAGAATCATTACAAGGAACTTCACTTTTGCATATGACATTTTTTCATAGCAAATAAGTGAGTTGTGCTGTATACCAACATTTATAGTTGACAGCATTCTGGGTTTTACTGATTTAAACCCATGCACAGCAAATGTACTTTTCTGATTTATGTATATATTAATCAACTTAAGTGGAAACACCCACTTTAGTGATATTTCTCAACCTATGATTTGTTTGAGCATAGGTCTGTGCTCTTAAGATTTATCAAAGTGATATATCTCATTTGGAACAAATCTGGACTTTGCTGGATACAATCACAGCAACTTCACACAACACTTTTATGTGTGTGTGAATGTCCTTTATACTATTGTCAGAAATCATATGAAAACTGATCTGTATGTTACATGCAAATTGAACTGATCAATTCTGAATCAACTATCATAATGCAATGTACTTGTTGTAGTTGCTCCAGCTGATATGTGAGACGAATGGACAATGCTCAGCAGTGACCAGCTGCTTATTTGAGCATTGTATAATGCCTTCGGGTCTGGAGATATTCTCCATCCAGCCCTTCAGCATGTAGTTTTATCCTGTTTACCTTAGCTATCGCCATCACTGACATCCAACACGCACATGTGTTTGTCGGATGGTATCTATATTATCATGCACATAGTTGACATTATAGTTGATCATTTCACTTACTGAGTCAGTGAATGTCATTATACATAGTAATGTCAGTGGTGTGTGCATTGTGTAGGTACTTGCTGATTTAGTACTTGTAAGTGTGTGTGTGAATTATTTACTATACACACTTGTATGTAGGTGACTTCTGGTATTACAATACACCAAGATGATTTATCATGCAGGATGATCTGTATACCATGTACTGAATAAATCTAGCATGATATATATATCAGCTTAGGGGTTATTGTAATCCTGTATACTCTCATTTACAATAATGAGTTGCTTGATTTATTTCACATGTAGTTCCGGTGAGCATTCCATTCAGTGATCCACCATAGAACGAACATGCTCATCCCAAATCCTTCGTCAGAGCATGTCGAGCTAATTATGGTGTTAAGATCACCTTCAGGCACCTTACACTTACATGGGTTCCAATATAGCTTACATGCACTGCAGTATGCTTTGTGCATTGTATAATGTATTGTGATGTGATGCCATGTGTCCCAGTTGTTAACGTGATCAAACTGGTATGTACATTACAGCTGGTATCGTGATCAAGCTGTATGAATAATGCATGCACAATCACAGTGATGCTCAGTATAATAATGTACAGGTGGTGAAATGCACATCTGCTGCATGCACTCAGTATATACTCATGATAGTGTATACTGCAAGTATGTGTGTGTGTGTGTGTGTTGCTGCAGGTATTATTATCTCCACACACTCGACTTTTTGCACACACTATGATGTTGCTGCAGAGTATTCAATGATCTGTCATGTTGAGCGTGTGTGTGTGTGTAAGCTATTCACACAGCATTTATGCAGTTCACACTCATGATTGTAGGTTGATATAATCTGACAGTGAATAGAGTATAGTATCTCAACAAACATTAGAGTGTTATATGGCATGCTGCAGTATATTGTCATCATGCTGCATTTATGTATACCATCATCGCGCGTCATCTGTTATGATGCGTCTAGCAGGTGTATACATATACTGTCAAGCAAAATAATCATGCGCACGTCGACAAGTGATTTTTGCGACCATTTGAAATGATGATTTTTCGATGACGAGATCAGTATACGCATCAAAAACTGCAAACTGCGATTTATCGCGACTTTGATGAATCGCTGATGTGCGCGCTGTGAATAGCGATGATATCTCGTCGCAGAGATGTACGGCATGTGATACGAATGCCATTTTGTTTACGAAACATACACTGATGACGATTTGTGCATATGCGCGTCAGTTTGTCGAATCTCGAACAATTTTGCGAATGATGTCAGCGCATATGTGCGATCGGCATGCTGTATGCACACCTTCTCGCGCTGTTATCTCTGACGGCGTGTATGTGAACAAATGCGATTGCGACGATGTCTCCTCGCGCACCGATTTCGCTGTTTATTCCGCAGCGGTCGATATTATGCGAGATATGTTGATATATGTGCGACTGCAACGCCTGTTTGAAATATGCGATCCGCAACCTGCGCACACAAAATTCGATATCTCTACTACAGCACTCACACTTTATGCGTTCTCAGTTCGTCGCCTTGACGAGTCGGGGAATACCATTCTGTTAGGGCTAGATAAGCGAGCCCTCAGTATATTGATATAAAGCGCTGTGTTATGGGACGGTAACACACGCGTAAGTAATGAGCGGGGATGAGTGCAGGCTTCTGTGAGAAGATACTGCTGAAGCACAACGCTTCCTCACTTTTATACCTACGTCACCCATCATCTTAGATGGTACCGCCATTGGGTTGTGAACCCGAGACGTAGGTTGAACGACCAGCATGGTAATAACGACTAGTTCGTTCATGCCGCACATGCGAGTTCCGCGCATGCTGGAAGCTAAAGATGGTTCTTGGTTTGTTTCCAAGATGTATCTTTGCTTTGCCATCTTCGAGTTCAATCATACGAACTCTCGATGACAGGGATGCCTGATGATATGACATAATCATCTGGCGACATGTACAGTCATCGTCGACCGTACTGACGACTGTCATAAATGTATGACGCGACTCGACCTGTACAGTCATGATCGACCATACTGTCGACTGTCATAATAATATATGACACGACCGACTGTCATAATAATATATGACATGACATGACATGACATGACATGGTATGACATGTATGACAGGTATGACACGTATGACATGTATGACACATATGTCATCGGTCATAACCCTGACACGTGTCCACCACATATTCACCAATGAGCATATCGGCTAACACCTTTTCGGTGGCCAACAAAATCTCTGCACCGGTGTGCCTCACCTACATACAGAGCAACCAAATTTATCACACCCGGTCATCGAGTCGCGTACTGCCTATTCCAAGATGCCACGGGGTTCGGCATGCGTGTGCAGCATACACTACCTGTAGCACTCAAACGAAGCTCTTATGTAAATGGAAGTGCCAACCTTAAAATTTGGTCACATCAGAAAAAACTAACACACCGCAAAGCGCAAACGGTGTTTCCAGTCACGGCAGGCGCAGACTATGCGTTATCCGGTCATCTTACCTCTGAGAATGGGATTGTTCCCACAAGGCGTTCGAAGTAACGTCCATCACCGTCGATCCAATAGGCGAGAATGCCGAATAGAGCAATGCCGTTTTCGGACCAGATGTCACCACTTGTTGATGGCAACACACCGTCAGCCTTCAATTCTGCTTGGAGGGCTTTGAACTTCGCCCGTCCCTCCGTGGAAAGCTTCAAAATGTTCTGCTGAACGAGCTTGTACGTGGGTAGGGTATAAGACCCGTAGAATATTAATCGGTTGATATCCGAAACATCGAAAGGTCGTGAAATGGGAAAGTCACAGGACGTTCATGCGTGCCATTTTTCGGCGCGAAGCAATCGATCGGTCCCACCGAAATTATCGATGAGAAACCGATACCAGGTCATGCTGTAATCGACGCTTTCCACGCCTGGTTTACATAGCTCGCTAGATAGAATTCTTTGCTTTTATTTTCATCTGCTGCTCTAGTTTTCAAACTTTGAAAAGCCAAAAGCCGATTTGTGTGCTTTGGAAGGCTCAAGGCTTCCTCAAAGTTTGCGCTGTCTAATTCGATCACAGTAAGCTTTCTGTTTTTGTACGCGACGAAATACAGAATTGGAGTCTCGTTCTCAATGATACTGTACGCTACGCGTTTCTCAGGAACGAGGCTACCCCCGGTTACAGTCGAAGAGGTAAATTTAGGAAAACTAAAAATTATTTCTTCATTTTGCTCGGTAGGGTCATCAGAGTGAATCAGTAATTGCAGACTGTCCGAAGGATCGTCGGCTTCAAGGGTTCTAACAATGCTCCACTTGTTACCAAGATAGAGCTGGAAAATATGTTGAGCCCTCAGTGCTTGAAATGTTTCGAGTGTCGCCATTGCGAAATGAGAGAAATTGGCTGTCAACTGTGAAAGGGGTGTGTGTGAAAGAACTTTGAAAAAGTGATGTAACTTTAGCAAAATATTGTAAGTCATTTCTGGCGGCTAAAAATGACATGTCAAATATCGATGACAATTTTTGTCAAAAATGACATTTGCTGTCGCTTCCTGATTCGGTCTGTTCAGATCAAGGATATGATTTTAAGATATCCTGGTGTCATTTGCGCTGAAATCGAGGATCGATCGATTCAGTAAGATAGAAATTCTTGGTTGACTCGCAAGTCTATATCATTTTTAGAACGTAAAAAACGGCTTCATAAGCTAATGACGGCTAATTTTGACGAAAATATGTTTTCTATTCCTTTCGATGAAGGTTGCGAGATTATCTGCAAACCGTGCCCGGGAATAGTTATTGAAGATTCTATGGAAATAGGGGCTGACTTTTTCAATCATGAGCCAATTCCAAGCACAGCCCCAAGCGCGAATACGCAATTGGTTCTTTGGAACGCGCCTTTGACGTGTAGATCGGAAGTTAGCTCTAATTCTTCACGCGTTTCCGGGTCACGCGCTTTGCGCGAAATTGACTTACAAGAGATAAAAAGCAGACTTGATACATAATTTTCAGAGACAAGTTTGGACTTGAGGAATGAAGACCCTCTTGTTTGTTTAAATGGTGAAGTAAACAAGCAGATTGTCGTGCGCAAACCGTACGAATCCGACATACGCAAGAAACAATATACGGGCGTAATTAGTATTAAGCAGCGACGTTTGCGGGCTGACAGTATATCAATGGCAGAAACAATTAAGTGCAATTGCAAGTCGCACTGCTGTCTATCTTTCTCATCCGCAGATATTCAGTCTTTTCGCGAAAATATTTTCAGTATGTCGCAAAAAGATAGAAAGGAATACTTCATCAAAGACTTGCTAAAAAACAGCTTTCGATCTGAGGACAAGTTCGACTTCAAATACTTTTTGGGCAAGAAGCAGGTATGTTTTTTTTGAACTCGTTCATTAGCTAATGAACGGCCTCTGGCCAAAGCGCGACTCACACAGAGACACTTTGGCTGCGGGAACCGTTCATTAGCTAATGAACGGCCTCTGGCCAAAGCGCGACTCACAATTAGACACTTTGGCTGCGGGAACCGTTCATTAGCTAATGAACGGCCTCTGGCCAAAGCGCGACTCACAATTAGACACTTTTGCTACGGGAACCGTTCATTAGCTAATGAACGGCCTCTGGCCAAAGCGCGACTCACAATTAGACACTTTGGTTGCGGGAACCGTTCATTAGCTAATGAACGGCCTCTGGCCAAAGCGCGACTCGTAATTAGACACTTTGGCTACGGGAACCGTTCATTAGCTAATGAACGGCCTCTGGCCAAAGCGCGACTCACAATTAGACACTTTGGCTACGGGAACCGTTCATTAGCTAATGAACGGCCTCTGGCCAAAGCGCGACTCACAATTAGACACTTTGGCTACGGGAACCGTTCATTAGCTAATGAACGGCCTCTCGCCAAAGCGCGACTCACAATTAGACACTTTGGCTACGGGAACCGTTCATTAGCTAATGAACGGCCTCTGGCCAAAGCGCGACTCACAATTAGACACTTT